>JACXGI010011503.1:0-24841 GCA_016801175.1 Esox masquinongy | reverse complement strand
GTAGTAGTTTTGTTACAGCAGTAATGGTAGTATTAGTAGTAGTTTTGTTACAGCAGTAATGGTAGTATTAGTAGTAGTTTTGTTACAGCAGTAATGGTAGTATTAGTAGTAGTTTTGTTACAGCAGTAATGGTAGTATTAGTAGTAGTTTTGTTACAGCAGTAATGGTAGTATTAGTAGTAGTTTTGTTACAGCAGTAACGGTAGTATTAGTAGTAGTTTTGTTACAGCAGTAACGGTAGTATTAGTAGTAGTTTTGTTACAGCAGTAACAGTAGTATTAGTAGTAGTTTTGTTACAGCAGTATTGGTAGTATCAGTAGTAGTTTTGTTACATCAGTAATGGTAGTATAAGTAGTAGTTTTGTTACAGCAGTAATAGTGGTATTAGCAGTAGTTTTGTTACAGCAGTAATAGAAGTAGTCGCTGCAGCAACAGTAGCATTGTTATTGTTATGGCAGTACTAGAATATTTTAGCAGTACTAGTAGTACCAGTAGCTGGAGTATTATTGATATTGTGTTACTAGTGGTATCAATAGTAGAAGAAGCAGTTGCAGTAGTTATAGCAGTAGTAGTAGTGTCAGTAGTAGTAGTATTAATTTAGCAGTACTAGTAGTATCAATAGTAGTATAAGCAGTTGCAGTAGTTATAGCAGTAGTGGTAGTGTCAGTAGTAGTAGTATTAATTTAGCAGTACTAGTAGTATCAATAGTAGTATAAGCAGTTGCAGTAGTTATAGCAGTAGTGGTAGTGTCAGTAGTAGTAGTATTAATTTAGCAGTACTAGTAGTATCAATAGTAGTAGAAGCAGTTGCAGTAGTTATAGCAGTAGTAGTAGTGTCAGTACTGTTAGAAGCAGCAGTAACAGCAGCAGATACTATGGTTGAACACTATTGATTTAATTAGTTACTGGGAAATAATACAACCTAAGACAGACGAGTAAACGTGAGGGCGCATGATTCCAGCAGGATCCCCTGATGGAGTACCTGACCTTAGAGGGAACCAAGGGTTTAGTGTGGCGACAGCCTCACAGGTCAAGGCATTTGCATTTGAGTCGTTCAGAAAGCACTCTAATTGCAACATTAAATTATTCAGCGTGCGGTTGGTTGAGGCGTACACGAGCAACACGCAGAGGCCACGCCTCCAGCACTTGTGTTAGAAAGGAGACTGCAGAGATCAGATGGTGGAGAGGGACTGGAGGGGGGTTGATCACTCTATTCTGGCGCCATCGTTGTTGGCCTCCACATTCGGCGTACATCCGCTCGGGACCAAGCAGTCGTTAGCATGCTTGGACGGTCTCTCACTGCACACGCCCTTCCAAACTTCCACCCCACTCACGTTGAGGCGAAAAACTGATGACTGCGCAGAGAATTTGACCGTCTGCCTTCCCATTCTGCCTCCCTCCGATCCCAGGCCTCTCTGTCCGCGCTCTCCCTCCCGCCCGCTGCAACCGAGCCGGTGCAGAGTGACCTTCATCACACCCACCGAGAACCATGGCAGAACGGGGGAAGAGACTGACACAGAGCGAGAAGCAGAGAAAGAGAGAGAAACAGAACTGTGAGGGAATGGAACTGGAAGGCATAAGGATGGAAAGAAAGGGAGAAAAGTAGGAGAGGGAAAAAAAATTGAACCCAGGGAATGGAAAATCTCTGTGGAAGTCAGTGGAGCGCATAGCTGATTGTGACAAGAAAGATGACTCTCCTTCCCCTTTCTCACTGGTTCTGATTAAAGCACTCACTCTGAGATGACCCGCACACACTGAGGAGAGAGAAGAAAGGTAGAAAGGAAAACGAGGGAGCCTTTGAATTTAGATGTGATGCTGAGGAAAGCGGAGATGGTTATGCCAATGCACTTAACGGAACAGGACGCACGATGAGAAGGTGAAGCAACTCACGCTCCTTGACCAATCTGAAACAATCTCCCAGACACAAAAACTCCATATCCATCCATTCGGAAACGCTTTAGGCTGCAGGCCAGCAGACTGGGACTGCCGTACATCAAAAGCTAAGATGGTTTTGTTGTGTAACTAAATACAGTCAAACGTTGCCCACATTTTTTTTTTACATGCAACATACCGTGAATCCTGTGTGAATTGTCTTTGAGACTGAGTAGAACTCGTGCGATTGAATGTGTCCACAGAATACAGGCTTTTCCTGCTCTACTTGCCAATATATAACATATATTCCAGTGAGTGTGATTATGTAAATATGTCGGCTATTACATGCTTTTGTATCATATCTTTACCAATCCATTATACTGTGTGTCATATTTCTACCAATCCATTATGCTGTTTCATATCTTTACCAATTTATTATGCTGTGTGTCATATCTTTACCAATCCATTATACTGTGTGTCATATTTCTACCAATCCATTATATTGTGTGTCATATCTTTACCAATCCATTATGTTTTGTGTGTCATATCTTTACCAATCCATTATTCTTTGGGTGTCATATCTTTATCAATCCATTATGTTTTGTGTGTCATATCTTTACCAATCCATTATGTTTTGTGTGGCATATCTTTACCAATCCATTATGTTTTATGTGTCATATCTTTACTAATTCATTATGCTGCCTGACATATTTTTATCAATTCATTATGCTGTGTGTCATATCTTTACCAATCCATTAAACTGTATCGTATCCTTACCAATCCATTATACTGTATCATATCTTTACCAATCCATTAAACTGTATCGTATCTTTACCAATCCATTATACTGTATCATATCTTTATCAATCCATTATACTGTATCATATCTTTACCAATCCATAATGCTGTGTCATATCTTTACGAATCCATTATACTGTGTGTCATATCTTGACCTATCCATTATGTTGTTTGTGTCATATCTTTACTTATCCATTACGCTGTGTGTCATATCTTTACCTATCCATTACGCTGTATGTCATCTTTACCTATACATTACCCTGCGTGTCATATCTTTACCTATACATTACGCTGTGTGTGTCAACTTCTTTACCAACCCACTACACTAGACATTATTTCGGCATAGTAGCATCTCTACATTAACCACGACGGCGGAAAGAATTGTGTGGACTCCTAAATATTCATGCATTCCAATCTGCCTCTTAAAGTTACACACAATACAGTGGATGGTGAAAAGATGGGGATGGCAGAGGGGATGTGAGCAGGGAGGGAGAGAAGGGGGCTGAGCATGGGGAGAGAGAGTGAGAAGCGAGTGAGAGAGAGAAGGGAGCTGAGCAGCGAGAACGAGAGGGAGCACGTAACCTGCCTACAAATTAAGACCGCAATCATAAACTCTTGCGGCTAGTTTCTTCATGTTTCACTCCCGTTTCCGCGCGGTTGGTTGTACTGTTGACACTTGTGTATTTTTTGGCCGTCCATTCCGGATAACGATTCGCTAAGCAACAGTCTACTAATGACTGACTTCGACATCTCAGTCAGAGCTTTCGATCTCCCAGTCAGAGCCCAGCAAACAAGCCTGCACCGCTACTTCCCGACTGGATCCCGATCTCCGGCCGCCAGACCCGAGAGCTGAGGTGTCAAATCCAGGACCGACATACATGAAGAATTCCGTACCCGCTGCGACCGTGGAATAACTGTTTAAAATGACACGCTTATTTGACCGAATCAGAAGAAAGAAAGGGAAACCGATTGGTGTTTAAATTAACTCGTTTTATTGGGACTAACTTGAATATGGATGGAGGGAAATTACTTTTAACCTTTTTTATCAGTATGATAATATCATTCCCATAACAAAGCGGGAGACTATTCAGCTATTCGGACACACGGACAATAACAGGACTAACTGAAAGCAACCGATGTAAAGGACAGAACTGAGTAACGACAGTTTTGAATTAAGACTTTCATGTTCATTCAGGGACCGTTCGAATAGCCGACGAGGTTCTCAGATCAAGCCGGGAGGAGCAGCAAAGCAAGAACGCATGCTTCGGGTAACTATATCCCGCAATTTTAAATAGTTTTATTATTTTACTATATGCTGCAATTGTGATCGACGGGCGATTATGTAACAGGTGGTGCAGTCAAATGTAGCGAAAGACTAGAGTGATTGACTAGGTGGATAAACGGAGGTGGGAGTGGGGGGCGCATCAACATAACGCAATACAGTCTCCATAGGGAGGTAATAAGCCGATGCCTGTTGGAAGTAACATCGGGTAAATTCAATAAAACCTACTAAAATCATACACCTGTGATATCCTATAGTAGCGGTTCCAATAAGGATACCAGTGCCCCATGACACATCAAGATGAGGTGAGGGGGGACACGGGGGGGGGGGGCACTCACCTGTATTGGATTAGCCATTACTTCACCGTAACTAAGTTCCCCTCCTTCACTCTAGCCTCTGAAGCGTTCACGCAGCCAAAGATATACCTCTTCATTGTAGGACTTAGTCTAGACCGTGATCTCCACCCTCCTGCTGGGCAAGCTTACATTTGATTTCGTTTGAAGTACTGTCCCTAGGAGATCGTTTTTATAGATGAATCACGGAATTACAGGTGGAGCAATTCATCCTCCTTTTACCTGCATCCAAGAGTACCTGGCAGACCTCCAATTTAATATGAAAGAAACAAACAGTGACAAATAGGGAGAAAAGCCTGAATTTCTGTGTGTATGTGCATGTTTGTGTTTATTCCCCACCAGGATAGTAAAACCAGGAATATTAGACCTTGAGGGGACCGTTTGCAAGCACTAGTGTAATAAAAATACTATTTTAGCCATAAGGGTTAGGTTTTGGTTAAAAGTGCCGTTTGAATTAAGGTTACGGTTAGGGGTTAAGATGAAGGTAAATTGGATTTTGAATCGGAATAATTGGTTCCCACAATGATAGTGAAATGTGTGTGTGTGTGTGTGTGTGTGTGTGTGTGTGTGTGTGTGTGTGTGTAAGAGAGAGAGAGTGGGTGGCAATTTGAGAGCCATAATAGATTACCTGGGTGATTGGGGAAAACACTTGTTTCACCACCCCCACAATACACAAATAACAAAGCAAGAAACATTTTGTTTTGGCCCAAAACAAACCTTTGGGCTGAAAAAAATAAAATAAATAAATCACTGTCCAGCTCAACAGGCCCATCCCTCACACTGGCATGGAAACCACATGCATCAGCCTGTCAACTCTACAGTGCCATTTTGTAGTCCTGTGGATGATGAATTCGGTCATTATTGATGAGCAGAGCGGACATACACGGCTGTCACCCGGGACGCTCACTGAAAACAAAATAAATGATGTGTGTTGACAAGCCATCACAACGCACGCTCGGACTGACAGCTGAACGCCGCGGTTTCAGGGCAACATTTTCAGACGCATGTGGAACGGCCGACAGGCGTGTTGGGAATGAGAAAGGCAAAGGCTGATCCTGTCTGGGTTGGATGACTGGCTACCTTCCTCCACTGCCTCAGTTTGAGGGTTTTTTAGATGAAGCACCATTTCGATTTCAATATTCTCAGTCAGTGGATTGGCAGACTGGAATACATTCAATTCCAGCACTGATAATCAAGTTCTGGGTGGCAGTGAAACCAAAAAAAACAAAAGCCTCACGGCCTGATAATCAGATATCAGTGAGGCTGACGTTGGTGACTCTCCTCAACATGTGCCCAAGAGCATCAGCCTAGATTCTTTCTTTGCTCGTCAATTTTTACTCCTGTTCTGGATATTTGTGTGTTCAATGTTTCAAAAGAGTTTAAATTAGAAGCAAAAGGGTTAAAAGATGCAGGCCGAGGACAGATCCAAGAACGGAAAAGTGGCCTCATCATTAAAGTAGTTGGTGAACAGAGGCAGTGCTCCTGTCTCCGATGGTGAGGATCAGCCTGGGGGGGGGGGGGGGGGGGGGGGGGGGGGGGGGGGGGGGGGGGGGGGGTCAAGGCTCTGTTTCCCAGTCCACTCAATTCGATAGTGTGGCAGTCCGGGTGTGTTAACTAACGCAATTCATCAGTAAGATAAGATCTAAGATCAATGTGGTTGGTTTCTTGATTAATTAGGATGAGTTTGCAAAGGCCGGAGAAATGTAGCTTCCTCAGCTGGCAAAATCAGGAAGTCCATCATGTTCATTTCTTTTGATCCAAATTCTTTTTTCAAAGGTAATCCCTTAAAAGGGAAAAATATATATATATATATATATATATATATATATATATATATATATAACATGAGTTCCTATTAGTTCAAGTCAGTTCTAGCCATTATATTTCCATATATTTAATCCTATCAAATAGGCAAAATCCATTTGGATGGCTTGAGAACACAACGACCAGGGGAGATGATTCATACATGGAGAGTTGGTGTAAGAAGTCAGGTCTCTTTGTTGCTCCCAGCATCAGAATCATCTGCCTGCAACTTCCTCTTCCTCACTTTCCGCTTTCCTCCATCCTGCTCATCTCCTCTCCAGTGGTCTCCAGGCAGAGGTTATTTATGAACCATTACCATCACGCAGTAATACTTTATTAGGCATGTAGACAGCCAAGAGCATCCATCTTTTACGTTCAATCACCTCTTCCCTTCTCCCTCACAAGTCTCTAATCCAGACACTGACAGCCTCCACCTCCTTCCAGAGCTCAGAGGAGCGCTGTATAGATTGATGCCGCTCGTCCATCAGAAGCGCATGTAAACATACTTTATTCGCAAGATCTGCTCATCGGTTTCTCGATGGCCTGAGAGCCCCAGAATCGTTTCTCTCGATCACAGACTCAAGTGTTGCCATTGTGGCACATCTGAGGAGGTAATGATTTCATATTAAAATGCCATTGATCCCTTGGAGTGGTCGAGATCCTTGGCGGTTCAGATGGCTGCCTCCCCTTTCACGCTCCAGCCTCGGTCTGCTCTAAGAACCGCACAGCACGGCCTCAATGGGATAAAGGCGAGGCACGTTCGATTTCACCATCAAGTCGGTGATAATTTCTCACTCCAGATCAATACTGGGGCTTTACACTGTCACTCTGATCAAATTTGACCAGCCACAAAAAATGAACACGTTGGTATTCCATAAATGGGGAGATTAACCAATTAGAATAGCCTGCGTGCACACGCACACACGCACGCACGCACATAGAGTGAACATACACAAACACGCGCACACAATTGCACACACAGCCGTGCGAACACAAACACACATGTTCTTGAACACACAGGTAATTACCATCAAAAACATCTCAAAACAAATATTAATAAGAAGCGCTTTATTAATATTCTGCACGACGAGAAGCAATTTTCTTCCGATTTAAGACTGCGGCAGGCAGCCACAATGAAAATCAACAAGGCCGAGTAAAGTGGAAGGAAAACAAGGTTTTGACAAGCTGCTGCCCAGCTCCGCGGACACAATTCATTAATAATGAACAAGGTAAAGAGCACAAAAGAAAAACACCAAGGCAGAAAATCTAGGTAACTTAAGAGTTTTAGTTGTCAGAAGGGGTTAAAACCTTCATAGCTGATGAGCCCCATTTGAATAAAAGACCCGCAGAGGAGTAAGACAACAAACCACTTCTCAGCATTCATGGCCAGGGAAGAACACTCTGAGACCCAAAGCCTACTGCTGATTTGTCATCAAAAATAATATTCTCCATAGCAACAAGCGTGACTGGCACCTCAGTTGAAAGGGCAGGAGTCTCAAGGAAAGGTTTCTTTTCAGTCACACCCAAGTTATAGCACTGGGGAACGAGTCAGGACAAAGTCGAAATCAGAACCCTACTGTTCTCCTTCTGAGGTGTATAAAGGACCTGTTTCCCTGTCTTGACCTCTGTTTGTGTGTCCCCCCCCAGGCATGGTGCCCACGCCCCAGGTGTGCGTATCAACCCTGGTCACGGTGAGCACGATGGCAGTGGTCGACCTCTACCTGCTGGAGCAAAGCATGATGGGAGCCCGCGGCAAGGCCATCCCTGGTGTGTGGCCGTGCACCGCTGTGTTGCTAGGTGACCTGGGCTTCCTGCTGGCGCTGCGCTTCGTGTCGGCGGGCGTGGTGTCTGAGGCACGCTCCCCGCGTCGAGGCTTCGCCAACGCCCTCTGGTTCCTCTTTCTGTCTCTGCTGCAGCTCAAACTTTTCTTCGTCTGCCAGAACTACCGGACGGAGCGGCGGCCACCCGACCCCCTGGCCAGGAAGACGCTCACCCTGCTGCTCTCCGTCTGCCTGCCCTCCTTGTTCCTCATCCTGACGGGGGCCGAGAACATGACGCCCCTGCGCAGGAAGCAGGAGGTGCAGGGCAGGCTGCTCTGGGTGGTGGTGGACCTGCTGGATGTTCTGGACCTGCAAGCCGGGCTCTGGGAGGCCCACGTAGGGGCCCCTGACCTCGGGGTCCCCCTCTGGGCAGAGGGCCTGGTGTTCTTCTACTGCTACGCCCTCCTGTTACTGCTGCCCTGCGTGGCCCTCACAGAGCTGGGGGCAGCCGCCCTGCCCGGGCAGAGAGGGCCCCACAAGGAGGCCCTGTACCCCTGGATAAGTCTGGTCACCATCAACGTGCTGACCCTGGCGCTCCGTGGGACCGGCATGCTGTGGTACAGAGACCCCCGGGTGTCGACGGTGTTCCTGGGGAAGAACCTGCTGGCCCTGACCGTGAAGTTGAGCTCGGCGTGGGAGAGGCACAAGCAGGCCGGGGGCCGGGGGCCGGGGGCCAGGGCCGAAGGAGAGGCCGGGGGCAGCTCCACCCTGGCAACACAGAGCTCGGAGCAGATGGAGGACCGGGCCCAGGGCAAAACTAGCCCCGGACCTTCCTCTCGCTACCAAACGCTGTCCCGGTCCCACGTGGGCCTGGACCGTACAGACACCTCCCTGGGACCCTCATTCATCACTCATGAACTCTAGAACCCGTCCAGACGGAGGCAGATCGGAGCGCCGCAGTCAGTGGAGCATTTTGCACAGAGGACTGTTGCCCTGCCAGCCTCACACGGAGCAGGACAAAATCACACACACACACTCACACACACACACCCTTAACTCTGTGAACTGGCCCAGGCTACCACAGCAGTAACTCATCCAATTAGCTCACTTTGGTTAAAGGGATGATTTATGCGCCCCTGGGTCCTGGCAGCCTGTAGTATTTGGGTATCCCAGAGGGGGGGTGGGGGGGGGCTGGGGCAGCGGGGCGGGGCGGGGCGGCAGACGTACAGCGAAAGAAGTGCCTTGCCTGTCAAGGAGCTACAATCCTCAGCGGCTGTTTTACAGACGTCATCTGTGCCATATTGGGGCTTGGACATAATGCAGTTTGTTAATGTGTGTGTGTGTGTGTGTGTGCGCGCGTGTGTCTGTCTCTTTGTGTATACTGTGAAAACACTCTGACAATAGCGTCGGCTCCACCTCCAGGACAGCGTCCACACTGTAATAAAGTGTTTCAGACTCTCCGGCTGTGACACTTCATTGGCAGACTGAGGGAGCGTATTAGCAACCTGTCACCACAACAGTGGATGAAACAAGATCCGAGGCCGATCACTCACAGCTAGAGGGCCCAGGGGGACTCGCTGGCTGTCCGCAACTTTAAAAACATCCACTGCATCAAAGCAAATCTGTTTTCCCCTTCACATATTTAATGACAACCTCAGCGTTTCTATTGAAGACGCACGCTGGTGTTCCGGGCCAAAGGGGAGCAGGGGAGAAGCCCGGTGTGTGCCATGTTGTGTCCAGTGTGTGTGCGCCATGTTGTGTCCAGTGTGTGTGTGCCGTGTGTGTGCCATGTTGTGTCCAGTGTGTGTGTGCCGTGTGTGTGCCATGTTGTGCTGCATGGAGAGAGTGACAGATAGAGGAAAAGCCATCATTTATCACAATTAGACCAGCAGCCGTCCTGATGGGCATCCAGTGATCCTTCAGCTAGACGCCTGTCTGCTGGTTCTGCTGGAATCATTCAACAGAGCGGATTTACGTGTGTGCGTGTGTGTGTGTGCGTGCGTGCGTGCGTGCGTGCGTGTGCTGTGGTGAGGACAGGAATGTATTCAGTCTAATGCACTACAACACGACCCCCCCTCCCTGTGCTCTAACCATTAATGGTCCCATTAATTGGAATCGGGACCCATTTGTCAAAACGCTAAGAGCTCAAACACAGCTTTATGCTTGATTTACAGGGCATATTTACAGGATGCTCCATCAGGCCACACACAAATGGCCACACACACACGGCCACACACACACACACACACACACACACACACACGAACACGAACACACACACACACACACGAACACGAACGGCCACACACACACACACACACACACGAACACGAACGGCCACACATGCGCACGCACGGACACTTGCTCCAGGGAGTTTCTCTGTAGTTCTGAGAGAAGGAATCGTCAGACATGCAAACTACAGCAGAACGGGAATCCGCATCTCTCTGGCTTTCATGTCTCGAGCCCTCACTCACTCTCCATTTCAAAAGTGAGCGTCCCAGCTGCTCTCCCCACCGGTCTGCTTCTCTCTTATTTCTAACATAAAGGAAGTAACTGCACTGGTAACAGCAGCAGCAGCAAATGACTCCTCCTTTGAATATGTTGCACCTGTTAAACTGCATGTCCAATCCTCAGCATGTTCCCGGGGTCTGGGAGAAACAGAGTGATTGCTCTCTCCTCTTTCTCACATTCTCTTTATTCCTCACCGCCATTGGGGTGTGCTAATTTCACTCTGGACTGCAATTATTCTCCCTCACCAAAGCCGTCAGTTCCCCCATTTCGCCTCTTCCGCATCTCCTTTTATTCCTCTCGTTTGTTTAAATTTGCCCGGCAGCCGACAGGCTGCCTACCTCTCCGCGCTCCCCCTGTCAGAGATGGTTAGTCAGAGGAAAGGGAGGGAGGAAAAAAAAAAAAACAGGGGAGAGGAAAGATTAAAGAGCCAAGGCCGGTGCCTAAAGCAGAGCGACTGCCCGCTGCCATCTATTTACAGTTTAGCACACGCACGCACACACAGCAACCTACACCCGAACACCCAGCCCTTTACGGAGCAAAGGAGCCCAGAGAACAGAGGTAAAGACTAACACATTTGCTCGGCGCAGCACAGCACTGACATATGGCCTTTGAAACCACTAAAGGAGGGCACCTTTAGATAAACATACGGTTCCGCTTTGCCTGGATGCAACTCATCTCTCCTCATTACCGCCGTCTTTACTACACAAAGGTGTCTTTCGCTGAGCTCTACAAGAGCGTGTGGGAAGAGCGAGGAACTCAACAGACGGCGGTCTAAAAATCAGTCACGGCTCAGCACCAACGCCATTGGCGGGAACTGCCAGACGACGATCGACGAGTGCCTGACACTTCAGAACATCCAATGCTAGGCAGCGTTGACACAAATTCTCGTTTTGAAGAGACATAAAAAGAGACAGGAAGTGTGAGCAGTGGATTTACCTGGCCCAGGACAGGACCTAGTGGGGGCCCAGGTGCTGCCTGCCCTGACCGCACAATGGCCCGGATAACCCCGCCCACATCCACCTTCTTCACCGCTTTGGCGGCTTTGGAGATCTTGGACATCCTGGTCTCTCAGTGGTCTGGAAGGCTATCTGTCCGCCCGACTGTCTGTAAGGAGAACCGGTCGTTGGAAACCTGAGCAGAAGAAAAAAATAAAAAGACATCAGCTCGAAAATACTAATTTACCAACACGTCAGTCTCATTAAAATATCACACCATTGAAATCAATAGAAGACACCCCGGGGCTAAACCCAGGTTGTATGTTTCACTGCAGTCTAGTAATTAAAAGAAAGAAAAAAAAACTCTGGCTTCGATCTCACTGAGAGTCACCTGCTCTCCTGGAGGGAGTTTGTGGTTGGGGTTTGAGCGGCCTTGAAACAGGTCCTCCTGTTCCCAAGGGGTTCTGATATGGAACACATGTTGCATTCTAAATTCGTCCACTGTATCTAACCTGATATCGCCAGCAGAGCAGTATACAAGATCGAACCACATCAGGGTCTGCCTCTCACCCCCTTGCCATTTCCTATAGTGATCCCTGATGGGCTGTTATCTTCCGCACAGCCCACATGAACAGAGATTAGGGCATTTTTGATACCTGGCCAAGAAAAGGTCAGGTGAATAAGTAGCAGAATGAACAGAGAAGGGGAGGGGGGCTTTGTTCCTGCCTAGTGAGGGCAGAGGGGGCTCTGCTTTTTCATTTCACCTTCAAATGCATTTACCAAATTACCAGTCAATTAGCAGAGTGGCGAGAGTGGGCTGAAACCTTGGCCCTACTGCACAGGAAAAGTCAGAACATAAATAGCTAACTTGTACACGGCTCTCCCCAATGGGAAAAGACCACCACTGTAAAACACAGAGATCAACGGGTTTTGACAGGAAACAGATGGAGAAATTTGAGGTCCAGCCAGATGACACTGGGAGAGACCTGTATAAGAAATTCACAAGGAGTGAAGAGATACAATAACTGAGATCACCAGGAACGGAATACAAGAGACAATGAAAAAGACTGAGATGGGCGCTTTATTTTGGTGTATAAAATTAGAGTAGGCTTTCTGATGAAAAGCTGTGGTTCAATGTCTAGAGTAGCTGGGTTTGTTCAAGTGACAAATGAGTTTCGGTCTTTCCAACGACGTTCATGACTGCGCGAAGACGGCAAACTAAATTTCATTCATAGGGCAGTTTTGATTCACAGAGTAACTTCAATAAATCGATTATAAAAAAATACTTGACTAGAATTTACTGCCTCGAGCCTTCTATTCATCATGACAGTAAAGCCAGATATCATCGGGGCGGGTCCTGGGGGTAGCCTTCTGGAAAAAATGCCCAATTTTGGGAACACCTCACGCTAAACGCGGGAATGTGATTTCACAGCAGCACATCGCCGATGCAGAAAGATTTTAAAAATAACAAAAAAATAAAATAATTTTTTTTTACAGAGGCATCATACAATGGCAGAGAATGATAGGTTTCTGTTCACATTACTCAAGCGAGTTGGAAGCCTCGTCGAACGCCATCCAGTGGAGCAGACTAGCGGTGGACAACCACTGGTCCGGCACGTCCACAGCCTCAGACGAATACAACTCGTTTTCTATGAATAGCGTCAAGGCGCTGTTGACGGTTGCGCAAAGCATCTTGGGAAGGCAGCGCGGCCGTTTGAGCTGTTCCGGCGCGTCAAGAAATTGGACCACGGTCAATATTACAGTGGATGTCCACTGGTCCTGCCCGAAATCACCTGCAAATGTGCTGCCTTGCCCCAGATGGCTGCTTATGGGTGTAACCGCTATGGGTGTTTGTTTGTTGGCGGGGGAGGGCTGTGTTGACATTTTTTTTTATTTAACATGAAACCGACCAAAATGATTTCTTAGCCGGATTCATTTGCATAATATTGACCATGGCCCAACTTCTTGATGCGCCGAAACAGCTCAAACGGCCGCGTTGCCTTCCCGAGATGCTTTGCGCAACCGTCAACAACGCCTTGACGCTATCCATAGAAAATGAGTTGTATCCGGCCGAGGCAGCGGGCGCGCCGGACCAGTGGACATGCACCGTTATGCAAATGAATCCGGCTAACGCGAGACGTTTATCCACGCGAGTCTTTCATAAACAAGAGACGATCTTCCTTGTTGGTCCATTGTTGTACTGCAACGGCACATGTGAATTATTTTTGCTCCATGTGAAACGTTCTCCTATCAACTGGATTAAAAGCAAATTATAGCGGGGGACAAGCGCAATAAGGATTGGAGGATGGTGGAGTTTGTTGGTGACTCAGCTCAGTTTTATAAGTTAGGTCTGTGTTGTTAAATGTGCGGTGTATATGTAGCATTGAGTTGTTTGTTTTATATGGCACCACCACAGCAACACGTTGCATGCTAGCATACTGCTGATTATAACGTGTGTTTTTATTTTGCCCATGAGTGAGAAAAATAATTTTGTTTGGTTTCATGTTAAATTAAAAAAAGTTCACGAAGCGATGTCAACACAGCCCTCCCCCGCAGAAAAACAAACACCCATAGCGGTTACGCCCATAAGCAGCCATCTGGGGCAAGGCAGCGCGGTGGCAGGCGAATTCGCGCCGGAACAGTGGAGATGCACCGTAGCTCTCCAGGTGTACCTGCGGCCCGCGGCAGGAAAGCTTCGCCCAGGGAAGCTCTGCCAATATAAACCATGCCCCTCTCTTCCGATTATTTTCTCACTGTTCCTCAGCGCGTATGATTCTTTTGGACTACTTCCTTATTCAACGGGTCGCAGTAGCAGCCAAAATCAGTCAGACTTTATTTACATGTCCAATTTACATTCCCAGATTAGACTGTTTATCGACAGCACAGATTACATATCCAATGGGTTATAATGGCCTGTATCAGTGATTTTTCCTAATATAATACTAGTGTATACTACTGAACTATTCACTTCCCCTTTGCATGGTTAGGGAGGACTATAAAGCAAAGGTTATTAGGGGTACAGTGGAAAAAAAGACATGCAAAACATAACATTTCTTTTAATTTATTATAAAGTTATAAAGTTGTAAACAGTGGCTACAGAAGGCACATAAAGGTTTGTCTTGTCGTTTGCGTTCATCAAATTTATTTACGAAGCTGCATTACGTACTAGGTTACTTCAATAGCTAAGTTACGGCTCCAAGATCCTTCTCTGGGGGAAACCTGTTACACCCCTAATGGTTATCTATTTTTTAGTATCCGATTTTTTATTTGTTATTAATTGTGGTATTTGTGCCTATGTTACTGCACGTCTCCTTGTATTCCAACATCTTACAATAAGAGTTAATCTCACACTTCCCGTGACAGTGCACCTTTCCAATTTTACCTTCTCCAACTCATAAAAAACTACAGAAGAGAAACATTTATAAACTCAAAAGGACTTCATCATATTGACTGTGCACTACTTGAATAACAAAAAATGAAATAAAAAATAAATAAAAACACTTTTGCTACTAAGAAAGCTAGGCATCAGTCAGTTTGAATTCCATCACTGAGTTAAGTAAGACTACTCGGTTTATTACCCGTTATTTTTTTTTTTATTTTTTTTTTTTACATAATTAATCGAATCGCCCTCAATGTCTTTACAGTACAAAAAAGCAAGATATGATTGGATTTTCACTATTTTAAACGCAATTAAATCGTTAGATACGGACATCGTTTTTCATCTTCAAGGAAATAAATAAGTCAGTGCACACCGAGAAAGAAACCAGGTGCCACAAGCTTTGAGGAACCAATTGGAAGAGGGGGAGGGTGCTCTATGTGGGCGGAGCTTCCCTAGGCGGTGCTTCCCTGCCGCGAGCTGCAGATAGACCCTTCTCTACTAGCTTGCCACGTGAGATTTCTGTTGACGTTTGACGCCATTTGAAATTGTTAGCCTTGTTGGTGCAGTCTGAAATTAAAGGGGATGTAACGTATTTTTTAATCAAGATAGCTAAGTGCGTCGCCGAATGAAAGCTAATATCCTTAAAAAAAGTGAATGATTCCAACCAAATGCAATGTGAAATAAATATGTATTTGTAAAAAATAGTCAAATTGTGTTTTTCTTAACAGAAATCAAGTGAGATCGTTTTAATAACCGTGCCTTCCTTTTTAAGTAAACCACATTCTCACAGACGGGTTCATACTACTATGTTCCCCTCAGCAACTTCTGCAGATATTATAAATATGATCACCAAAGACCTGCGCCCAGTTTCAATGGGGGAGGATGGGAGGTTTCAAAAGATGAGGTTTGTCTTTACAGTGAAAAAAAATGAATGTTTTAGCACTAATTAAGTTTATGTCAGCAGTTTTAAGTGGCAATGACAATAGCGTTTAAAAAAATGCTGCGTTTTTGCATTCTTTTAAAACGTCAAAATACTCAATTACGAAAGTAGTTAAAATGACAGCACTATTCATTCGTTTTACATTTCCATGTCACAATTAACCTAGAGCAGTAGACACCAACATGAAGTTCATAGGAGCATTTCAAAGGTGTAACATTAAAGAAGTATATTTCCGTTGAACACAGGACAAATACCAGAAAACACAGGACAAATACCAGAAAACACAGCATTTTGCATATGGACAATTAAGGCCTTTGGCCAAGTAGGCAGCACCAGTACCAATCTAACTCAGTGTTTAAAAAAACAAGCCACCTGTCTGAGCCTGATAGTAAATCAAATTAAATATAAAACACATGCGTGTCATTTGTGGAAACAGCAGTTTGAGGATTTTATTGTAAGGAATTTTTGTGTCTTTGTAAAACACATTTCACGCTGTTCTACAACACGATTCTGCAGACATTATCAGTCTTTAATAGGCCTCAACAAAAAATATATTGTATGAAGCACTAACTTGGCGCAGTTTCTCTTGGCCAATCCTGAAGGCCGAGATAACTGAATGCTTTGGAAGCAACAGACCGGTGCAAAATCTCTCCTGCTCTCTATGGTCTCTAACAGCTTGGACAGCACAGAAGCAAGGCCGTTTTGTTAACGAACATACGGCTACTAGACAGAGGCCGTTTTCTAATTGGTGAATATATGAATGCTGCCATACACAGCAGTGTTATCTAAATAATAAAAAAATAATACTGAAGGGCCACTATAAAATAAATAATAGAGGTAGAATACAGGCTGTAGTTATTCACTGAATCAAAAAATATGAGCTCAATCAATTAATTTGAACCCAAAACAGTGGTAGTCTAGGCCTTGTAAAACCAAATAACAGATCTACAAACATGTTTCCAGCAGGACCGTGTGGGTTACAGTCCTATATAAAACCACAAATACAAATAGACCAAGAAGAATCCAGACCCAATTCATCACAAACATGACTGACCTTGAATATTAAGTGTGATGATTAAAACCTGTACACTAATTCTAAATAATACACATTGGTGGTTAGATAAGCAGGTAGGACATCAAAACAAATGTATTCCGTGTCTTATCAGCAAAGAGCCACAAACCTGAAGATTGAGTTTACCATGCAACGGATAGCTCCAATATGGAATCCCAGGAATGACAAATGTCAGTAAAAGGTTATTTGATGAGTAAATTATTTAAAAGTATAGTGAAATATAGTGAAATATAAAAAAGTGTTTAATAATTTCCTTTGCCTACTATTAGCCATTAACATATATACAGTATCTCACAAAAGTGAGTACACCCCTCACATTTTTGCAAATATTTTTGCAAATTTTGATTATATCTTTTCATGTGACAACACTGAAGAAATGACATTTTGCTACAATGTAAAGTAGTGAGTGTACAGCTTGTATAACAGTGTACATTTGCTGTCCCCTCAAAATAACACAACACACAGCCATTAATATCTAAACCGCTGGCAACAAAAGTGAGTACACCCCTAAGTGAAAATGTCCAAATTGGGCCCAAAGTGTCAATATTTTGTGTGGCCACCATCATTTTCCAGCACTGCCTTAACCCTCTTGGGCATGGAGTTCACCAGAGCTTCACAGGTTGCCACTGGAGTCCTCTTCCACTTCTCCATGACGACATCACGGAGCTGGTGGATGTTAGAGACCTTGCGCTCCTCCACCTTCCGTTTGAGGATGCCTCACAGATGCTCAATAGGGTTTAGGTCTGGAGACATGCTTGGCCAGTCCATCACCTTTACCCTCAGCTTCTTTAGCAAGGCAGTGGTGCATGGCTGTCGTTCCTTCTGGGACGACAGCCATGCAGAGCAATTTAATGCAGTGCGCGGCATATGGTCTGAGCACTGACAGGCTGACCCCCCACCCCTTCAAAGTTGAGCACGTGCACTCAACTTCTTTGGTCGACCATGGCGAGGCCTGTTCTGAGTGGAAACTGTCGTGTTAAATCACTGTATGGTCCTGGCCACCATGCTGCAGCTCAGTTTCAGGGTCTTGGCAATCTTTTTATAGCCTAGGCCATCTTTATGTAGAGCAACAATTCTTTTTTTCAGATCCTCAGAGAGTTCTTTGCCATGAGGTGCCATGTTGAAATTCCAGTGACCAGTATGAGGGAGTGTGAGAGCAATAACACCAAATTTAACACACCTGCTCCCCATTCACACCTGAGACCTTGTAACACCAACGAGTCACATGACACCGGGGAGGGAAAATGGCTAATTGGGCCCAATTTGGACATTATCACTTAGGGGTGTACTCACTTTTGTTGCCAGCGGTTTAGACATTAATGGCTGTGTGTTGAGTTATTTTGAGGGGACAGCAAATTTACACTGTTATGCAAGCTGTACACTCACTACTTTACATTGTAGCAAAGTGTCATTTCTTCAGTGTTGTCACATAAAAAGATATAATCAAATATTTGCAAAAATGTGAGGGGTGTTTTTACTTTTGCATTTATCATTTACTCACCCTTTATATTTTTAAACACCTCACTTCTACCATTTTCTCAGGCCTAGCACAGTTTAATCAGTTATCCATTTCCTATTTTCCTAATGCGACATTTCCCATTTTCATCATGTAAAATATCCCATTTTCCTCATCTCATAATATAATTAGAAGGGTGTGTCTAAACTACCTGGTAGTATCTGATACACCATTGGCTAATCATTGTGTGCAACAAACACTCGACTTCTATGGTCTGTTGGGACCAATATTACCATAGTCAGCCACCAGATGTCAGTGAGATTACTTTTACATCTAGGTTATATCTCAAATCGCATACTACATACTGCAAGTACGTACTTCGCGGGTGATGAAGTACATACTGGGACGTACTACTACGTCATAAAATAGCTTCTCAACATTAGATCATTTTGTACGTATTTCGCGGGTGATGAAGTTTATTTATTTTTCTCTTTTTTTTTATTGTTTTGCCAAAATGTGCATACAGAGATCGCAATTCACAATTACAATGGTAAAACATAAAACAGTACAAACTGAGCACAAATTTTTTTTAAAAAGATATAAGCCCAAAAGAGAAAGAAAAAAGGCGGTTTCTAGCAGTTGGAAAACTAAATTCTCTCAAGTTCAAAATTTAAATGCACGGGAAAACAACGGTACGTTTTGCTATTAAATATACCCTTTCAGCTAGCCCACCACCATTAGTTATAGAGATGTATGGAGATTAAATACTTTTTATTTAATATGAGATTAAAGGAAAATGGGATATCTTATATGAGGAAAATGGGAAATGTTGCATGAGGAAAAAAGGAAACAGATAAATGATTAAAGTGTGCTAGGCCTGACAAAAGTAGTAAAAGTGAGGTGTTGAAAAATATAAAGGGTGAGCAAATGATAAATGGAAGATTAAAATAATTTTATTGTCTAATAGTAGGCAAAGGAAATGATTAAATAAGGTTTTATACTTCACTATCCTTTTAAATAATTGACTAATCAAATAACCTTTTACTGACATCTGTCATTCCTGGGATTCCATACCCCAAGAACCTGAGCAAAAGGGTAGTACCCAGAATTTTATATTTTTGTTAGCAAATTAGCAAAATACCAATACAGCAAAAATACACAAGTGACATCCCTGGAGACTGTTAATGTTATTTGACATTTAGCAAGACAACTTTTGAGATCACCATCTTGTTTTCAATTATCTAAATGAAAAAAAACAACAAACATTAAAAAGATACAATAATTAATAACAACAGTATTGTCAACTTCAATAGAAACAATAGTAATAACAATCAAATATTATACAAAAAAGCATTAATCAACAAGAAAAAAATACTACAAATTCAATGATCATCCCTTTTCCTGTTTCTCACATGCTTGTGTTTGTCTTTTACTTTTAGTCCCCTAGCTTAAAAAAAAACATTTTAATTTAATTTTTTACTTAAGGATATTTCACATTTACATGGCACAATGATTCCCTACACAATTCAGGACTTGTCTTTTCACAAAACAGAAATCATGAAGTGTAAAATGTAAGCAATCAAGAGATGACTGATGCATTTTACTTGGCCCATTCTACCACTGTTTGTTGATCTGCTTGAGGTTTCTCTAAATGACTCCACTGGGAGGGAGATGCAGCAATATTGTAAAACACCATAATTTCACAATTACGGCATATAGGCCTATATTATGTACATTTTCATAAATTAGTGTAAAATTCAATATATTGCTCCTTTCAATAGATGATGTATTGCACTATAGCGTTAACCTGACACCTGGAATATTTAGAAGTCCCGATATTGGCAGGCAGTATATGGCCTACCTGGGTTTTCTTTAATGCTTTGAGATTACTTTGCAATGAAAAGCACTACAGAAGTTAAATGTATTAATGTTAGTGTTTTGACTGCAAATCTCAGATATTTAATGTTTTTTAATAAACTGGGTCACCAGAAAACACATTTTACCGTATCTCTGTTATGAAATGTAAATCTGCACTTTTCTTTCAAGTACTGTATGTGTTTCGGTAAAATATTCAGTAGACATTTGTGAAACTAAAGCTAGTCCTTGTGTAAAGTTGGTTTAACTTTGTGGTCAATAGGTTTTGTTTGGCATACATTTAAAATGCAGAATCTGAATCGCAGCATCTACATTACCATGGCAATGCCCTTTTTGGTTTTAAGAATTCTTTAGCTTGTGCCTTTAAAATGTCACTCACGTCTGGACTACTTTTTGGCATTCAATTTCATGCTACTCACCTAACGTGTAACTCCACTGTTAGAGTGTCGTGTAGCAGTTATAATCGATTTGCGAGCAAATCTGAAATCGAGAAGAGTCCAGCTTGGCATTCTCAGACAAGCACGTTAACCTGCCCAATGTCAAATGGAAACCAAGCAAGGATCAAAGTATAAGCACTAACAAATTCAAATAAGAAGTGCTGTCGCAGGAAATTAGAAAAATTATTTTCCATCACCCGGAGACAAATGCCCCAAAAAATATGCCAGAGAAAAAGCAATGCAAGATGTGGGATTATTGCAAGACATTTCTAGAAAATAATTAGGAACGACATTGGATGTGAGGTTAAGAATTCCAATTTGGGAGATTGGGAATAGAACGGTGAGGAAATGAAAGTGTCATGCTTTAATGCACCATAACTGAAGCCAGAGTATGAATAATGAAAACAGCAGTTCCCTCTAAAAATCTAATTGTTCATCAGGCGACCAAGCAACGAGAGCTTGTGAAGCACTGACCTAGATATCGGCAACAACTGACACACATTTCTCAGAGCTGCATTGTGCATTCCTAAATCAAACCTCTCTTTGTGACTCAATATTCTCTTTTTAGAGATGGGCACCTGAGACACTGTTTGAAGGTGATGTGTACTACTGAGCTGCTACAGTACTGGAGGAGCAGAAAGACCGTTGACAAACATGCTAAAATGCATTCAGCTAAGCGTCACAGAAGAGAGGTTAGCGCATGATTTGAGGATCTTTTTTTCAAATAGGTCTAACCAACATAAAAACTTGGGGCCCAGAGCTCTCATCTCAGCTTAGTAATCAGTCAAAGCCAAAGAGAGGGACACCGGTCCGACGTCCTCTGAGAGCAATAAGCTTTCCAAGTTAAATAGTGTGATGCTATG
Source organism: Esox masquinongy (assembly GCA_016801175.1). Classification (NCBI taxonomy): domain Eukaryota; kingdom Metazoa; phylum Chordata; class Actinopteri; order Esociformes; family Esocidae; genus Esox; species Esox masquinongy. The sequence continues at coordinate 3,508 of JACXGI010011503.1, read as the reverse complement.
CAGAACGAGGAGATGTCACCACTAACGTGAAAAGAATACCAATGAGTCATGCTAAAGATCTAGACAACTTTAAGATTGTTTAGCCAATAACAAATTAAAGGAATAGTGCAGATAAAAAAACAGACCAGATGATGAACGTAATTTTTAAATTATTGTGGCATTAGGACACAAACCTTATAAAAGACACCAGATTCAATGCATTCCCCTCTGGTAATGAACACTTTCTGATCCTTGCAGTTTCTTGGTAGTAGGCAAGGTTATATGTCAACAAATAAGCTTTTCAAATGCAAGGGCACCAGCCCCTGCAGTTCAACCAATTTTTAGTAAACAGCATTCGCAAGCACAAATACACAGAATGTTCCAAACATACATTTGTCAAAGACTGGTTTAGCCATGGACTCCTCAGCACTGAGGTAAAAAGTAAAGGCAATCAAAAATATTGTGAAGAGATTAGTCTTTTTTTTATGACGCCTCGCCCCCCCAACCAGCCTTTTTTTTGGCACTCTCCCAGTAGTTCCTTCTGAAAACTGGGGCAGCGTACCTAGGTGACAACATTTGACTTGTCATAACCATAAAGCAACTGACTAGGACACCCTTGAATAATGTGACGTTCATATAGGAGAAGCATGACAATATTAAAGACATTTTGATGGTGTTTTCTGTCAGAACTGCATTAAAGTTCACTTCCCAATCACCATGTTACACCCCAAGATCCTGCCCTGGATCAGGGGCTTTACACAGCGAGTCAACTGACAACCTGGGAATCAACAGCTATGGAAGAGATGTCATGTAAAACATAAAAACCCAGCTCAGACACTCTGTAACTCTTAAACATTGTGATATTGTCCTGATAGGGCTGACACGTTTGGTTTGCATTTTCACACATTAGCATTCAGGTATTCGGTTCTTCAAACTCTCCAACCACAGAGTTGGATATCGATTGCAGTAAAGTCAAAGTATCAAGCAGTCTGGAGACAGAACAAAGCACCTTAGAAGTAAAGTTTCAGAAAATTCCTCACAAATTGGTAATTGACTGTGTCTAAACAAGGCCAAGCTAAAACTATTGACAAAGCTTAACTCTGACGATGTCAGACAGCTGATGCTAATTAGCAGCTAAACAGTTATGCAAAACAGTTGTAAAAATGTTTTTTTTATTTGTTTTAGGCTAAAAGCTGCAAAATGTATTATTTTAAATTGTAATATTAATCAAACATTGACTAGTACACCCCACAACCAGTTGTTTAATAAGAGAAAGAAAACCCATGTCATCCAGAGAATTCGGCGGAATATTCTACATACACTGCCCTAAATTGAGAAAATGAAACATCTTATACCATTCCTCCAAACAAGCCCTTTTAAGAGCCATGATATGCTTCAGTTTGTGCTGACAAATAAACCCCTTCAACTCAAGCCACAGCTTTTCAATGGGATTCAAGTCTGGAGACTGAGATGGCCAATGCAAAGTGTTAATGGTTGTGGTGAGTTTTCAATGCTTGAGTTGAGCATGAAAGATTTGCCTAAAGTGTCCTGACGCTTGCCGGAGTTCACTAGATGGGGCGTGTATTCGTATCCACAGTGATTAATGTGCACCCAGTCTTTTCCAAATACTACACACAAGGATAAACATGTCAACTTATTTTGAATCACGAAAACAAACTCAGTTGAATCAGGTGTTTCACTGCTTTGTTAGAACTGAAACATGAAGCATCCATACTGGCCATCCATGGCCATGCACAAAGAACATAACTCCCTCTCAATTTATGTATTACAAAGGTACATTAGGAAAATAGTAGTCAAGGTTTTTCTATTCAGCAATTCACAGATTACGTCCTTGATGCCTCGCTTGCTAAACACAAGGAAATCCACTTATCTTGACCCTATCCAACTATCTTGACCCAGGTCTGTTAAATGTGCAGCTCTGCTTATCACAGGAATTGTAACCTATATTTGAAATGTAACATTGGTCTCCCATATTCCTAGTGTGGTAAATCTAACCCTGACCTCAGGAGATATTCCTATAGTCTGGTAAATGTAACACTGGCCAGAGGAGATATTCCTACAGTGTGGTAAATCTAACATTGGTCTCAGGAGATATTCCTATAATATGGTAAATCTAACATTGGTTTCAGGCGATATTCCTAGAAAGCTACTAACATGCTTCCTCTCCATAAAGGTGGGATACAAGTAACCTTGACAACAATCACCCAATTTTTAAACCTTTTTGTCTAGCTAAGATTTAACAGGCATTTGTGGCTGTTCAGCAAAGGGCTTGTCTGTCTGACAACTGTTTTAAAAGGGAACAATGGCACATTCTGAAAATGTGTCTGTGCTTAAACCTTAAACCAGTGTTAGACTGTCTTCCAGAGCACACACCTCTTATGAGCTAAGACAGCAAGTAAAAGTCAAGGTACCATGTTTCCCACAGCCAGAGACGCCATACCTGATGAGACAGCATTGTTACCTAAAGCTGGTTCAGATTGGGTTGAGTCTTGACATTTGTGAATGCTAAGTATGTTTTTAATATTAATTAAGGCCAACGATGATGGAAAAAAAACAACTTTTCAGTCGAACAGACTGACTTGAATTCAAGTTAAGGTGACAAAACAAGGAAATATTTCATTTGGATAGATTATTGAAATGACAAAATGGTATGGAAAATAAATGTTCTTATCTTAAAAGTAGGTGAATGCATTGCTCCTGCTTTCAAAATATATAATAGACACAAAGGTGTTTTGCACTAATCACATTGGTTTACGTTACAGGGAGACATTAAAGGAAAGGTTTGCTATTTTTGAACCTGGAGTCTATTTACAGATGATCTAGCGTGATCCTAGTTCATAGATCCTAGTTATTTCAGTTTTGAGTTTTTCCTGAACCAATTTTTCCTGAACCATTTTTGCCCGGAGAGACTGCAGGAAAAATTGGAGAAACTCAAAACTGAAATAATTTATGAAAAAAAGTCTGTATGAACTAGGATCATGCTAGATAATCTGCAAATAGGCCCCAGGTTCAAAAACAGCAAATTATTCCTTTAAGGGCCGGTTTATATATATATATATATATATATATATATATATATATATATATATATATATATGTGTGTGTGTTTGTACATGATACCTTTGGGTCGAGTGGACACTATGACATTTTCTGAGAGCTCTGCCAAGCAATGGGGCTTATATGTAATTGCCTCCGCTATAAGACCAATTAATCTTTAACAACACATGATTAATAAAACGTCTCACGAGCACACAATCAGCCTTCAAAATACATCCTACACATCATCCAAAACACCTTTGAACCAGGCCTGTTGTCAGGAACCATTTTGATCTTTTAGGGCCAGTTTCGCAGACAGATTAAGCCTAGTCGAGGACTAAAACAACAAGCTCAATGGAGTTTTTCTATTGAACTTGATTTCTTTAGTTCTAGACTAGTCATAATCCATGTCTGTCTGTCTATATATATATATATATATATATATATATATATATATATATATATACACACA
>JACXGI010011502.1:0-24996 GCA_016801175.1 Esox masquinongy | reverse complement strand
GTTAGGTACTGGGTCTGTCATGTAGGTTTGGTACTGGGTCTATCATGTAGGTTAGGTACTGGGTTTGTCATGTATGTTAGGTACTGGGTCTGTCATGTAGGTTAGATACTGGGTCTGTCATGTAGGTTTGGTACTGGGTCTGTCATGTAGGTTTGGTACTGGGTCTGTCATGTATGTTAGATACTGGGTCTGTCATGTATGTTAGGTACTGGGACTGTCATGCAGATTAGGTACTGGGTCTGTGTCATGTATGTTAGGTACTGGGTCTGTCATGTATGTGAGGTACTGGGTCTGTCATGTATGTTAGGTACTGGGACTGTCATGCAGATTAGGTACTGGGTCTGTGTCATGTATGTTAGGTACTGGGTCTGTCATGTATGTGAGGTACTGGGTCTGTCATGTATGTTAGGTACTGGGTCTGTCATGTAGATTAGGTACTGGGTCTGTGTCATGTATGTTAGGTACTGGGTCTGTCATGTATGTTAGGTACTGGGTCTGTCATGTATGTTAGGTACTGGGTCTGTCATGTAGATTAGGTACTGGGTCTGTGTCATGTATTGTGCTCTCTTAAGTGCCGGTCTCTCAAAATGTGAGGCATGGCAGTGCAAAAGTTATTTTATAGCACGTCTTTTCTAACCATAGCCTTACTTTTATTTAAAAAGTTTACCCTAGGGTTGTCTGGTCCAAAGTGTTTCCAATAAGACAACCCTTCATACAGTGTTACCCAATGGAGAGCTACTTTAATAAGCGTCACAGGATTAATTCTCCTCACAATGAAAACGCTTCAGTGCCAGACACAGTCACACCACAGTGCCGGAGGAATGGAGTCTGGACAGGTGTGGGAGGCACCCACTCTATCCAAATCCTTAGGTCAAAAACACACGCGTAACTGGGAGAAAAATGAGACGGAGTGCAAGAAAGAGAGTTAGAAAGTGAAAGAGAAGGAAAGGGAGAGATAAAGATGGTGAGAGACAAAGGAAACGAGAGAGATGGGGGGAGGTAACAAGAAACAAGGGGAGACAAGTGCAGGAGAGGTGATGTCATCAACCAACCGTTTTTTTTTTTAAAAAGCACTTTGTGACAACTGCTGACGGAAAAAGGGCTTTATAAATAAATTTGATTGATTGATTGAAAAAAAAAACAGAGTTACATTTTCAAAAACGACGACACTCATTGTCAGTTGGATACCTAGCTGTTGTGCTACGGGGGGGTTAAAACTCAGTTCAAACTGTGGGCCTGACAGCAAAGACCACCAAGGAGATGACATGCTGCCATTGGTAATGACGTCACTGCGTGACATGTGGTGACACGCATGGTGAAGCAATAACAACCAATCAGCATGTATGATTATACAATTTGCAAATGCTGTAATTTCTCAAGGAACTTGGCGCTGTTCAGGGACACCGACTAAGACAAATGTTTACAGAACATATCCAGCTAATCCCAAGGGCTCCATTCAATCAACGCTTAATTGCAGCACTTATACAGTAGCTCTTTTTTTCCATGGTCAAATGACCTCACAGACTAGTTTGGGTGCAGTGTAAAAAATCAACAATCACCACCGAGAGCTGTCTGGTTGTTCACTTTCATTGAGAGGCAACTAATTGATTATTTGTTTCATGCCCTCTCTTGGCCTTGTCGACAGAAACAATTTGTTTTTGGAAACCAACTGGCTCAAACATTTGATTTAACAACATTTCAGTTACTGGCAGTGCCTGCTCTAGCCTTTTTGGAGGCCCTGTGCAAAATTTGATTTGGGGCCCATTCTCCCCTTTCGGTCATGGGCCCCTAGCGGCCGCAGAGCCCCTATCGGTTTTCATAACCACTTTACAATAAATATCAATAAACATCGGTTCATTAGGCCCTAATCTCCGGATTTCGCATGGATGTTAATGCAGATACGCACATACTAAATTGTCTGGGGACCTTTTATTCAGCTCATGAAACATTGGACTGGGACTTTGAATGCTACCCTACAATGCTAATGTTCTTTGGCCCAGATGTTTTCAGGAAATGTTGCAGAGAAATATTTTGGCCCGGACAAGTGCTATGCTGTGTTTTTTGCCTCTGCCAATGTTTTCTTTTTTTATACATTCAATAATTCAAACTGTGATGTAGGCTCCACTGGGTCTTCAAGGTGCTTGGGATATAAATGTGTCTTGTGTTCAGCTGTCAAGAGAGACACCCTACAGTTCAACACTGTACACAGGAAATCTCAGTGCTCCGAATTGTTATAATTAATGAGGAGCTTTTTCTTTTCATTGTCGTAAGATATCTGAAACGCTTCTGTGCTGTACAGTTAACATCAATGGTTGATGACCATAGAAAGGCAGGTGAAACATAACTAATTATCCAATAAAATCAACAGCTATGCAAAAGCTTGGGGTTCATTGAAAAAGGAAGGAACAAAATGTTTGTTAATATTAACCAAATTGAACATGTATAAATATATTTTGATAGATCAAAGTATCAGCTATTGCAACAGGTAAAGAGACAAAATTGCCATTTGTTTTTCTTCACCAAAAAACAAACAACTTCATTATTGTTTATGATGTACAACATCATAAAGAACATCATATTTTAAGTGTTTAACTGACCTTGATTATTTCATTACATTATTTTATTATTATTGAAATATGTAATACAAATCTTCAAATATATTTTTGTTTTACAGCACTGTATAATGTGCCAGGGCAAATTATATAAAAATTTTGGCACGTTTTAGATTTTAAAAGGAAATGTGCATTTTAGGGTTAGGGTTAATGTTTTTTGGGAGGGGGTTACCTATATAGATCCTAAAACCCCATACAAAATTATTAAATTATCTATAGTATCTCTTTCCTAAAACAATTCCATATGGGAACTTAGCACAAGTCACAGTTCCAGGGAAACAGAAGGACACAGACCCCTGTGGTAAATGCATCCAGCGCTTTAGTCCTTTAACACATGGCTTTGTTTGGCAGCACCTTTTACTGGTCTGTAAAGGTAGTAACTCTTAAAACGTAATGGGATGGTTCATCAAAAATAATCCCCTCAGAGATGTTTCCTTACCTTGTAAGCAGTTTATGGACTGCCTCTTGGGAACAGACTCTGTGTGTGAACTGCATGTCATGAAAAAAGGAACTCTGGATGCATGGACCCAGAATTTAAATCACACAGCTTCACCAAATGACGCCCGGTTTCAGATAGATGGATTTCCCTCAATTTCCTTTGCATCAGGCGCTCATTGTCCATGAACATGTTCCGGAAGCCACGAGGAGACGGGAAGGAGCATCGGCTTCCGCTATAACGTTCACCAATGGCGTGAACAGCGTTTTGTGAGAAATGACATTGTGTACGGCTAACTGTAGATGGGCCACACAAGAAAGCATGAGCAAATGGGGTATTTACACCCATAAAACATCCCCTAAATGGTCTTACATCAACACGGGCAGATCATCAGGCGTTAACAACGTAGTGGTTGATGGCACTGGAATTACTGCTCAAAGGCGTGAACGATTTTTAACCGGGTAGGCAATGGAACGGAAAATGATTGCCACGGTTAAGGTTAACAAAAAATGTCATATTTCTCGACATGGCTACCTTGGAAATACATTCTAAAGCACTAGCACAGCCGTGCTCTGACGATGCTTTCAACTCACGGTAAATATGTTAAGTGGCGACTGACAGATACAGGGAAGACCACGGACGGTTCTCCTTGCTAATTTGACCCCGAGCGCAAAGTCGAACGGGGCACCGTTGTCGAAACTACAGAACAGATCCTGAGCCTTCAGCTCGTAGGGATAAGGCCCGACACACAGCACTCAGACAACCCCGGCTTCAAGAACTGTCTAGTGCACCATCAGTCCTCAAGGTGTGTGTCTTTAGTGTGCGTCTTTAGTGTGCGTCTGTGTGTGTGTGTGTGTGAGAGAGAGAGAGAGAGAGAGAGAGAGAGAGAGAGAGAGAGAGAGAGAGAGTGTGTGTGTATGCCAGAGCCTACTGCCGGGAGCCAGTGTTTCACCAGACTCATTAGCCCAGTACATTAGACTGTCATCTCAGATCTACTGACGGATGCGCGGGTCAACACACGCACGCACGCACGCACGCATGCACGCATGCAGATCAATTGCTGACCACATGTGTCAGCATGCACATACGCACGCACACACATGCACGCACTTAAACACACACTCTAGTCTACCGATGAGCGCACATGTCAACACAGATCTCCTAGCTCCAGGTCTCCTCCATGCAACATTCCATCACAGATCTCCTAGCTCCAGGCCTCCTCCATGCAACATCCCATCACGGATCTCCTAGCTCCAGGCCTCCTCCATGCAACATCCCATCACAGATCTGCTAGCTCCAGGTCTCCTCCATGCAACATCCCATCACAGATCTGCTAGCTCCAGGTCTCCTCCATGCAACATCCCATCACAGATCTGCTAGTTCCAGGTCTCCTCCATGCAACATCCCATCACAGATCTGCTAGTTCCAGGTCTCCTCCATGCAACATCCCATCACAGATCTGCTAGCTCCAGGTCTCCTCCATGCAACATCCCATCACAGATCTGCTAGCTCCAGGCCTCCTCCATGCAACATCCCATCACAGATCTGCTAGCTCCAGGCCTCCTCCATGCAACATCCCATCACAGATCTGCTAGCTCCAGGCCTCCTCCATGCAACATCCCATCACAGATCTGCTAGCTCCAGGCCTCCTCCATGCAACATCCCATCACAGATCTGCTAGTTCCAGGCCTCCTCCATGCAACATCCCATCTCGACCAGCCTCTGACCAGCCTCGAGCAGCCTCTGCATGATGAACTCTCACTCTGATACGCAAACACCTCCCTCGCTTGAAAGACTGGTGAGAGATGGGATGAGAGAGGAACGGGCGGAGTGCGGAAGGAAAAGGTGAAGGAGAGGGCATGAAGGGTTAGGACAACGGAAATGAGAGAGAGAGAGGGATAGGATTGGTGGAGAGCACAGCATTAACATGCCCTCGGATATCCAGTTTGGGAATAGGATATTTGTTTAAAAGTGCATTTCCTTTATCCGAGACGTACAAGACAAAGAAAAAATATTCTATATTATTTTAGACCAATTTTTCTATACTTAACTCTTTTATTCCGGCATTAAATGATTGCCATATTCCGTTCTTTGCATGGTTTCAGTCAACTGGACCAGCCTAGGCCACACTTGAGTTCTAAACATTGAATCCCAAGCTAACGTTTAAAGAATCAATCATTATGTCCTTGAGCAAGGCACATAAACCTAATTACTCCTTGGGAGCTCGCTGTGGCAGCTCCCCTCTCAGATTAGGAGGGGTCAGGTTAAATGTGAAAAGCCAAATCTCATGCATGTGCAAGGGGAAGATGGGCAGAGAAAGAAAACACACACCCACAGACAAAGTGTCTGTGGCTTCAGTAGGTCACGACGCAAGATATATTTGCCGATTTAACCTACGTTTCACTAGGTCTATTTAGTGAGCAGAATTCGGCTGTAAAAGCTTTGTATGTATACTTCCGCACTCTCAGATATTCTGAGGTGTATTGCAGTTCTTTTTCAGTTTCTTGCCATACATGATTCCAAAGGCCCAAACAGCGGCATTTGGAGTTCTGCACTGAATCATATCTGATTCCAAAGATCATGATGATTTGTAATGCTGTACAAAGACGGTTTCTTTTTTTTTATTGCTAGGTAAGCTGACTGGGAACCCATGCTCATTTAAAGCAGTGTCCTTTGAAATAGTTACAGGGGAGAATAATGGACAACAACTGGAAGCTGGGGATGATTACTTTGCCATGATTGCAGTAGGGCCAGATTGGAAATATATCCAGTACACCAGGTTAACACTCCTACTCCGATGATAAGTGACATGGGATTCTCTATGGATGAAAACACTACAGCCACTTTTCCAGGTGACAGATCTAACCACTGCAGCCTGGGTTTCTATTTCTACCCATTCGTCTCCACAACGCTGGGCATCTGAACAACAACATTTCACAGATTCACTCCAGAATCCAACTTTTCAATTAACTTGTAAGATTGCCGGGGAGACGAATGTCTCCACCATCAGGGGACGTTTAACAGGGCTGCCTTGCCTCACGGCTGAAAAACAGGATAAAATAAGAAGGAAGCAGATCAAGAAAAAAAACACCTATTTACCGTGTTAGTCTCCTGGTCTACACGCCAAGGGGAATCAAAGAGGGAGAGAGGGAGAAAAGAGCGCGAGAAAGCGAGAGAAAGTAAAAGGGAAAATAAATATTAGAGGGGAAGCAGACCGACATGAAGGCCTTCATTGACTGCTCCTCTCTTAGCTGCCAGGGAGTGAATCCCAGACAGACCACTTTTATAAGCTCCCCTGTCAGTCAAGAATGAGCAGATGTTCCCGAACGACCGCACCGCCCAATCACCCGGACGTGGAGCAGGATATGGCTTTTCGCAAGTGCGCTTTCGCTAATTTCTGAGGTTGATCACGATCACAGAACCCAGTTCCAGGCCACGGCGCCGGCGTCTGGAACCCAGCATCAGCGTCCAGTGCTGAAGCGGAAGAACCACAGAACCCGCCGTCAATCACAGCTCTGTATGGTCCCGGCGTCCTTTCTGTCGGCCATTTTCAGTCCATGTGTTTTCACCCGTGAGCATGCAGTCGTCAGGGAGTCGCTGCTCCCATTTGGTTTGTGGACAGACAGGGTCATAACACAGTGCAGGCAGACCCATTAGAGCAGTGATAAAGAGGCCTTTCGAAGACATCAACTTTTCCCTCCCTTTAAATTCTGCAACAGGCTCATCGGCTCGGTCTGCACACTTAACAGGGAGCAGTGGTGACCCCTCTTTTCCTGTCACCCACAGAGAGACCGAGTAAGGGAAATGGAGAGACGATATGAGAAATAGAGAGAACCAGAGAAACATAGATAGAGGGGAAATGAGAAAGGGAGAGAAGACACAGAAGCCTATACTGCCCTATAAAAGGAGGGATAGCAAGCAAAAGAGAGATAGAGAGAGAATGAGACAGTAAAAGAAAGAACAGAGCGAGAGATAAGTCCGGTCTAGCCAGTACCATGCCTTTAGCGGCCTGGTGCTATCATAAAGATAGCTTTGTGCCGACTGGCCCAGAGGGAGAGAGGCTGCACAGTGCAGAGACTCAGGAGAGATGGAGGGAGGGAGGGAAGGAGAGAGGGATGGGAGGAGAGAGGGAGGGAAGGAGAGAGGGAGGAAGAGAGGGAGGGAGGGAGGGAGATGCTAACCAGACTGTAGCTGTAGACACATTGTGAACCCAGTGCACCAGACAGCAGGACACGCCATACAAGGGTTCAACAGAAATATCAGGAAAAACATGGGTTTAATATGAATGCATTTTTTTTTTGTCGAGCCTTCTTTTAAAAAGCTTGCAATAGGTAAGTCTGACAGTTGGATATTTTTCCCTGTCTCCTGCTTGTTTCCTGGCAGGAGAAGAGGACTTCTAGGCAACATCTACTGTACGTTCCACATCCCCCAGTGGCTTTACCACTCCGTGCTTTGCGTACAGGCTTGGGGACAGGCTATCTGGTCGGGTCTCAGGGTGGCTGATATGTCAGTGTGACGAAATGTCAGTTTCTTACAGTTCCAACGACTCTTGAACAGTGCAGAACACAAACAAAACTTTGGCAGCAAAAACCTTTATCCTTTTAATTGGTAATGTGCCAATATGTGAGCGGTATATAATTACGGCAAATGTTTTTATTGAGTAGCATTCAAGACAGTGTAGAGTAAGTCTGCGGTGTTGCAGTGCCGGCAAATTGCGTACAGGTGTCTGGTTTTACTGGACATCTTTGTAGGTTTGTACAATGATATCAGAAATAGACAGCACAACACAGAAACATGAACTACCAATCAGCAACAGCTATGGAGGAGAGTGGCTCTCTCCGAATTTTATTCGAAAAACCTCATTGGCCTTCTCTAAATTCCGCTGATGACTCAGGTTAGCCTGCTATTCAAACCCTCTTACTGAGACCAGGACAGAGACAGAAACTAGTTAAAATGTGTGGTGAATATCTACTAAATGTTTTTTCCAGAGATACCAGAAAAACAGTTCATTAAATTGGTCAGTGACGTCCTCGGCGAGGAAAACAAAACGACAATTCAGGCAGAACTATGGAAATAACCTTAATCCAGGTTTTTGGCGACCAACTGACCGAGTGTAAACGTAAAAGTTCAAATGAAGCAGAACTCATTAAGGAACAGAAAGTATTCCTTAAATTCCATGAAAGACCACAGTGTGCCTTTAAAAGAATTATAATGTTGACGTTTTAATGTTTAAACAAACTTAAAGTGACAGTAAGTGTTGACACTGACCAGATGCTAAGCCTCTGTGATCTCTGCATGATTTTCTTCGGCCTTTAGCGCACTTAGAGCTTTAGTCATGATCTCCCTGTTGATCCTTTTAAAATCCACTGCAGCATTCCAACGTTCCATGTCCCTCCGCCATTCAGGATGAATCCCCGGAGAGTGGCAGGGACTCTTGAGCAATGTCCTCTGGGAGCTTAGGGGTTAAGGGACTAGCACTTATCTGATGGCACCATGGGCTGTGGGTACACTGGAGATGAACACTTTGCTCAAAGGCCCTGAAGGGTGATAAAAGAGCTCATTCCCAGGCCCCTGACCCTTGTCTCAGACTGACAAGGTATTCTAGAGAATTAAAGTCTATAAAGGTGAGGAGAACCTGAGGTGGATGAACAGACAGACAATAAAAGACATAGTATGTGAGAGCAAATCGGCTGTGGCTGAACTATCAGTCCAGTCTAGGTTTTTGGCTCATACACTCCAAGAGCTGATCATAGTTTCTATAGCTCCAAAACAAAACCAAAAAAACACAACATGACTAAAATGTCAGCTTAAAAGGTGATTTTAAACATGAAACTAACTTTAATCTCATGGTTAAAGGGGCAGTTTGGATTTTGCCATTTTCAACTATTTCAGTCCGAGTTTCACTCTAGAGTTTCTTTTTGCTGCTCAGGGAAATTGCAGGAACCATTGGGTTGGATCAACTAACATTGATCATGCAAGTGAATCCAGCCCAAGAAACTGTGTGAAACTACACTACACCAAAGGTAGGTGGAGAATGACGGACCATTTCAAGGCCATTATATTAGGCCTCATGTCCTCTGGCCTCACTCTAATACTGCTTGGTATTCACAACCCCTTACACTCTACATGGAACATTCCCACCTGCTAAGGTTATTCTGTTATTCTGTTGGAGTAGAGTAACCACCACATTACAGTGCTGTGCGCAAACCTGTACTTCATTCAAAAACTATTTATAATCCCTTAAAATACTTTCAGGATTTTCTCTAGTCTGCCGTGTGTGTCGGATGAGTAGAGTTTGACATTTTGGGGAATATACTCTTGATTTGAGCCAGACAAGCTAAATCAAGCCCAGACAAGGTATTTGAAAGATTTCAAATAGCAGTTGATCCCAGGACTACTTTGCTGCAGTTCCGGAGGAGTAATAACCAAGGCATGCCTGGTCGTTAAATCCGTGGATGGAGAACTGAGGTGTCAAAGTGTTAGCTTTACAGCCTCAGTTTCCATGGAAATCAATACACCACCATAGATAAAGCTGTCCTGTGAGTTAATGTGAATCTGTTTTGGATTAGCGTAACGAGATGAGAAAGGGCTGTGTGAAGCCACTACAAATCACGTAGACGTAAGAAGGCCGCGTTTGGCTGACTGTCTGAAGATCCACTTTCACTCAGGGTTAGTCAGAAATTGTGGACAAACATCAAATGATTGCTTAAAAAACGGTCATGTCAGATATCACAATATCACATGCAGTGTTTTGACCAAGAAATTACTATCAAGAGTAACAATGCTAGTTAATGCAACTTTTAAATACAGCTCCAGAAAAAATTAAGAGACCACTGCAAAAAAGTTGAAAAGGAAAGTTTTGAGTGAGGAACAGAAGCATTCAATTTGCAGTGGTCTCTTAATTTTAACCCTTCTGTTCCTCACTCAAAATCTTCCTTTTTCGACTTTTTTGGAAAGGATAGAAAAAGGTGCAGTGGTCTCTTAATTTTTTACAGAGTTGTATGTGAGATAACTACTCTGTGTACTAGAGCAGATGGTTATTAGCTATGGAATTAATTTAATTGACACTAAACTGTATAATGTGTTGTCCTTGAAATATGTACATATCAACATTACATTGCCTGTTCATTAAAAAAATAATCAGGAAAAAAACATGACTCTGTATAGGGGCGTTGACAAACATGTGAAGTCTAATTTTTTATTTAACATTAAAAAAAAAATAAAAAAAAATATTATCTGAATGGGACAGCGGCATTAGATACAGGGCCTGTGTTGCTAAAGTCAAGATATGTTGAATGTGGTTCTTAACAAGCTCTACTACTTCACAGCTAACAACTCCTGTCACATAAACCAGAGTGGGTAAACCGATAACTATCCCTGTCGGTTCTTGTTGCAGGCTGAAAACATGGTGGCTTTCGCTTTCTCGGCGGCTGGAAATCAACTTATTTTATTTAGAGGCCAGGGAGCAGTAGACGGCTACCAGACATGTTTTCCTTGCAAACTAAAAGGTAAGCACTCTAGGTAAACCATCAGGATGCTCCCAGAGGAAACCCCAGATAATGTCATCCTCTATGGGCGGTTATTAGCGAACTCTGCCTGAACCGAATGTGCAGGAATAAAGCCCTTCTTTCCTATACAGTGGACGGAGAAAGAAGAGGGGAGGAAAGTGGAAACATTGTAAACGTTAAAGTTTTTCATAGCCGCAGTGGAGAAGGCAGTCCGACACCGAATGGAAAAGAACAGAAGTGCAAACATTATCCAAAGTGAAACCACAAAGAATTACCAGCTGCGCCAAAAGTCTTTTTTGTGTCGAAAGATCTGCAATGCGACTTTTTGAATCAATGGATAAAGCGCTGGAGTTGTGCTGGCACTGACGAATACCTTTTCCATTATTGCAAACCATTTAACTTCTGTTATTTCATTATGCAACGCATGTCTTCTGAGGTAAAGACTTGTTTCCTTACACGGCTATGCCAAAGAAAATCCACGCTGGTTGACGGAGCAGGTAAATGCAAAGGATCAGCTCTGGAGGCAATTAAAATAACTTTTATTTGAAAAAATCCAAATGGATTCAGTCAGATCCAGGGCTATGAGGTGGATAGACAGTCAGGATCTCTGTTACGCGTGGTGAGACCTGTTCCAACCGTTCCGATGCCCTTCAGGCCTAAAGTATGCACCGGGAGAAGAGGGTGCATTGTAGGTGTAGAAGCCCCCTACTCCTACACCCATGGAAAGTATGAGATACCGGATGTACAAGTAAACATTTCCGTGACACTTTGATCAAACCTGCTTCAGGTGCGGCTTTCCCAATCCCATCATCTCCCAATCCCATCATCTCCCAATCCCATCATCCCTTCATCCCCGCCCGGAAATGTGTGTGTGTGTGTGGGGGGGGTTACAGGGAACGGCTTTAGATGGCAGTTTATTTTTTCTCTAGGCCAAGCCCAGTGGATAAACATTCCAGCGAAGGGCGAAGGGGAATGAAAGAGAGAAAACAGGTGAGCGTTAAACGAGCAAAAAGAAGGGATGTAGAGGGGACACAGAGCCCCCCGGGGATCTGAAAGACAGGGAGATGTGTTAGGAAGGACTGGGGGAAGGAGGGAGGTGCTGACCCAAGGAAGAGTGCGATGCACAGCCACAGCCAGGGCAGAAGGCTGGGGCAGTGGAACCACTAGGCGCTCCTGTCATCCCCAACAGAACAGACATCTGTGTGTTCCAGAGGAGACCCCCCCCCCCACCAGTCAGACTCATGAAAGGTGCTTCATAAGTTTGTAAACCTAGAAGCCCCAGCAGCTTTGCCGCAAGAGCTTATTTTTTCATCCCGGAGTCTTAATGATGAAACGGACTGGAGGGCAAACTTCCCTTCACAGAGTCTTCTTTATGAGGCGCATGCACACCTGCAGGGGACCAATAGCGCCTGACCCGGGTTCAAGCATCATTCAGAACCGCTCAAATACTTTAGGCCGTATTGGCTCCACTGTGCCAGGCAAGCCTAATCAAGCCCTGTAAAGTACTTAACAAGGTTTTCAAATAGTACAATTTTCATTATTTACCTTTTTAACAAAACATTTATACAGAAAAATCTACTGAGACCAAGGTCTCTTCTACAGCAGAGCCCTGTATTACAACTACAAAAACACATAACACAATTTACAATAAAGATAATTTATAAGAAATGTAAAAAGTCTTATAGACACTAAAACATTTAACCTAAGATCACTGAATGGTTTTCCATGAGAGTGGGGCACAATATTCAGTTTTCCCAGTTCTGAATAGGCCCGCGGTTTCTCCAGCACTATCCAGTCTTGTGACTGCATTTGGTGAAGACATATGTGCATGGCACCTTCACAAAACGCATGGGTGAAGACATCTGTCTGTGGCACCTTCACAAAACGCATGGGTGAATACATCTGTGCATGGCACCTTCACAAAACGCATGGGTGAAGACATCTGTCCATGGCACCTTCACAAAACGCATGGGTGAAGACATCTGTCTGTGGCACCTTCACAAAACGCATGGGTGAAGACATCTGTCTGTGGCACCTTCACAAAACGCATGGGTGAAGACATCTGTCGGTGGCACCTTCACACAACGCATGGGTGAAGACATCTGTGCATGGCACCTTCACAAAACGCATGGGTGAAGACATCGGTGCATGGCACCTTCACAAAACGCATGGGTGAATATATCTGTGCATGGCACTTTCACAAAACGCATGGGTGAAGACATTTGTCTGTGGCACCTTCACAAAACGCATGGGTGAAGACATCTGATGGGAGACACTTCTGACCACTCTGCGGTTATTGAAGGCTAACCGAGATAGGGTAGAGCTGGTAGAGCCATGAAAGAGATGGCTCCGATACGGTACAATATAGTAGACTACTTTTGATATGGTATACTACTTTTAACATAGTACAGCACTTTCAATTTGGCACACTACTACTGACCAAAACTGGGAATAGTATGTCATTGGGAACACATGTTTTGTATTTACTTTTCCTGGCCAAACATACACTCTCTGAGAGCCAGATGATCATACATTAAGAGAGAGAGACATTTCTGACTCGTCTAAAGGCCTCTCACAATATGACTTCATTTGTAACGCATCAGTAACCAACTACCAGAGCAACATGATTGATCGACTGAGCGATTCCCACTCACGATGAACACTTTCACTTGTCTTTTCGATGTTTCATTTTCTCCACCACAATCTCCGCAGCAGAAAGCAATAAAAAATGCTTTGAAAAAATAGCAACTTGATATAAAGCGTGAGCAAAATGTTTATCCTGTGGCATTTTCTGCTTCAGGAGCCGATCACGAAATTGCAAGAGCACACATTTGTATCAACGTGCTGCACCAGAAGTCTTTGGCAGATCCAGCTGGTTTAAATGGGTTCACACAGTTTTACCATCACTTAGAAGTAGAGTGTGTTAACAATCCTTCATCAATTTCCCTGACAATCTGGGGAGAAGCACTTCAGCCAATAGTTTCAGCATGCAACAGTTATGAACACACACCAGACACAGATGCGAGCACACACACTCACACTTATCTGTGAATCTCAGCCCGGTAATGTACCTCAAGGCTGTGAGGAATAAATAAAATGCTCAGCCAAACCCAAAGAATGAGAGAGGGAACAGGAGAGAAACAGGGAACAGAAAGAAAGGGAAATTACAACTTGGCACACGGTAATAGGAACTGTCATGACCCACAAGGTAACTGACAGCACAAGTATCTCAACCAAAAAAATGACTAATTACAAGGTTGTAATGCAAAAACAGATCACTCGGTCGTTCTACTGTCAAGGTCGGGACGGGATCACACATAACAGCTTGACGAGACAGAGGTGTAAACAAAACGAGTCGTGTTAACTGTATGGGTTTGTCCCAGATAATGTATTGAACAGTTGATCAGTGATCCATGTTCATATTAATCCACATGAAATTAGCCACACGGTTACAAGTTTAAGGCTTATACTTTCACACAGATTTAGCAATGAGACCCCCCTTTTGCAGCTTCTTCCCACCGCCTGCTCTAATTCTGACTAAAACACTGTGGTAAAAAGACAAACAAAATCACTCACACCAAAACGAAAATCGAAACAACTTGGCTTCGACTTCCGTTTTGCGCAGAAACAGCAGTAGCCAGTCCAAACCCATCTGGCGCCGGACCTCCCACCGCAGGTCAGGCTGTTACTCCATGGGGCTCCTACCTGGCAGAGAGAGGGGGACAGGGAGCTACTGACCGTTCAGCGAATGAGAGGCCATCCCTGTTTCACTGGGGCAGCCATGTCCCTAATGACAGCCTTTTCCGTAGTGCATGTCAATAGGCCCTGGTCAGT
The DNA here is from genome assembly GCA_016801175.1 of Esox masquinongy. Classification (NCBI taxonomy): domain Eukaryota; kingdom Metazoa; phylum Chordata; class Actinopteri; order Esociformes; family Esocidae; genus Esox; species Esox masquinongy. Next base: position 10,606 of record JACXGI010011502.1, on the reverse strand, counting down.
GGGAGTGCACAACACAAAGTAAAGGGACCCGTGTGGAAAGCAGACCCAGACGGCTGGCTGGGTAGGACACACCAGGCATGGAACCGGTTGGGCAGTGGAGCAGGGATGAACAGTGGGAGGTTCTGTTGAATCTGGGTATTTGGAACGAGTGTGGTGTTAACCGATGCCTACCGTTGAGATGGCGTGTCGTTGAGATGCCTACCGTTGAGATGGCGTGTCGTTGAGATGGCGTGTCGTTGAGATGCCGTGTCGTTGAGATGCCTACCGTTGAGATGCCTACCGTTGAGATGCCGTGTCATTGAGATGCCGTGTCATTGAGATGCCTACCGTTGAGATGCCGTGTCGTTGAGATGCCTACTGTTGAGATGCCGTGTCATTGAGATGCCTGCCGTTGAGATGCCGTGTCGTTGAGATGCCTACTGTTGGGATGCCGTGTCGTTGAGATGCCGTGTCGTTGAGATGCCTACCGTTGAGATGCCGTGTCGTTGAGATGCCGTGTCGTTGAGATGCCTACTGTTGAGATGCCGTGTCGTTGAGATGCCTCCCAAACTACAAGTGGGGAATAGCAGAAAGGAAAAGGAGAGGTTGGCATCAAGAAATATCAGAGATTTTGCTAATGTGTTTTGGGACGGTATGGACGAATAATTAACTCCCTATTTAGAAAGACAAAGAGCAAGGCTGATAAGCCTTTTCAAACTAATAGTACTGTACTTTATCAGCTTTCTGACATTCACAATTTTTTTTATTGTTTTTTCCATACAATCATGACAAGCAACTACTTCTAACAGACCCCTAGTCCTTTTTAGTTTCTCATCTATCGGTCTGTAACAAGGTCCTATACTATGCATTGTCACTGTCTAAGAAACTCAGAAGTTCTTGCAGACAATACTGGAGCTACAATTTAGACAGCTTCAAGAAATAAGAAATGGGTTCTCTCTCTTCCTTTCTCACCTGCTTGTCCCTCTCCATTTCCCTCTCCTCTCTTCCATTAGTTTTGCAACAACTCTTCTAAAGTACAGGATCTTCTAACCTCTTCCATGAACCAAATTTTGCCAAGAACTACCCACCAGAGAACCGCCAAGAACTAACCCACCATTTTTAAATTCTGCACAGTAACATCATTTCTCATCTTTTCGTCTCAAGCTATGATATGAAGATGTTTTTCAACTGAACAACCATCCTCTTCACATTTGGCCCTGTTCGTTTAAGTTCCCGTAAGGCTAAGTGGTTAACTTCACTCTAACGGACTCGGCAGTCTGACATAGCCACCCTGGCCTCACCTCACAGCCATCTTTGGAAGATATTTTGCTAACCTTCTGCAACTGTTTTAAGTAAACATTTCCAGCTCTGACAGAGTGGCAACGAAGTCCTTTTCATTCCCACAAAGACTCTCTCTGTGCTAATCAACTGGACAGTAAATAAAACAACCAACACTGTCTCTGATTTAGTCAGAATTTCACTAAGACGGATTCACAGGAACAGTATACCCACGCCATCTGGAAAGTAAGGATAGTTGAGTGGGAATAACGTAAGCCAAGTGAAGACAGTGCATGCGTGCCAAATCCCACACTACTCACGCTCTCTGACGCCGTGTCACACTGGGAGTGGAGTGCCACACGAGAGGTGGACAGACTCCTGGTGTAAGAGCCGCCAGGTGTTCCAATAGGCCGAGGAGGGCAGTGGAGGAGAGTGGAAAGACGAGGACTTCAGCGACTTCAAACTTCATGGGATCCAGCTGTTAAATCACACTCAGAACATCTGTTGACATGCCAGCGCCCGTTGCCGACCACCAGCCGGTACAGCCACGGACCGGCGCGGAGAGCGCGACGCTGCCAGAGAGCCAGGGTGGATTTGTTTGCCACAACGGTGTTGAGAACCACAGACCGTAACCGTAGATTGATCTTGGATTTGCACTGATTCGTTCGCTGGTCTGGCCAATTCTTCCCCCTTTTGCACTCGAGAGCTTATGTATTGTTTCAACCTTTGTGGGAATACATACATATATAGTCGCTTATGTACCACATTCATGTTCACAACCGTAGATATTATCACTGACAGCTGGCTGCTGAGTAGTTATCTGGATTTGCTTGCAATGCCAAGAGAGACACTGAGCGAAACCCCCCCCACAAAGACACAGAAAACCTCTGTTCTTCACAGGACACCACATTAAAGGAGATACTTAATGCATCATATTACAAATGCGTCCCAGAAATGTGTTGCGATCTTCCTTGCTGAGAGCCAGTGGTGTAATTTCACATCTACGCTTTCTTCTGCGCTTAATGGAAGCAATGTGTTCACCCAATGCAAGTGCACATTTCATTTGTTGTTGAAAAATTACATCCCAGACAGCCATTTATTCCCTCCCCTGCTGGAAATCTGACAGTGTTAACGATCTGTTTAATGAATCTATTTTTTATGGCTTAGTTAACTAGAACACCACGGTGACCACAGTCAACGACCCCACTGGGTCAACAGGAGGGCACATGGACTGGCAATACCGCCTGAGAGGCACTGAAAGCATCTACAGGAAAAAGTTGAAAATAAAATGTTGATATGGCGATGAGGTCGAAAAAGGGCGATGCATCATGTGAGTCCAATGGTGGGGAGAGAGGGATGAGAGGATGGAGGGATAACAGAAGGATGTAACAGTTGAACAGGCCACATGGGACATGTAAACACATTTTTCTATTGATCGTTGAAATGACTGCAGGTAGAGAGGGAGTGAGAGACAGAGAAAAGGAGGAAGATGGAGAGAGAGAGAAAGAGGGGAGTGAGAGAGAGGGGGGGAGGGAAAGACAGAAACAGAGGGGTGAATCTGACAACAATAACATCCATCATGTGTAACTTTTTATTCAGGCTCTTAGTCAGCTTCTACAAACTGAGTAGGAATGTGTAATGTATCGCACCACGGGGCGTCTGCCCTATATGCCCTATCTGCCCCGTATAGTACACTACTTTTATCCAGGACCCTTCAAAACACACAAACAAATAGACACTAGAAAATACTTTGGGCATTGCACAGTCCAAAAAACACACCATTAAAATGAAATATGCCTCAGATCTGCAAAATGTTGTATTGGCCCCTGTCTTCTCTCTGGGCAAACATACAGACAATATATCTTCATTTGAGATGGTTTATTACAGCAAGAGTATTATACTCTGCTAAAAGGAAGCGTTTGTTCTTATGTGGATATTATTACTGGAACTGCTTTGTGTAGGTTGACACACATTGTTATACAAAGCCTAGAATGAGGAATAACGTTGAAAGCACCTTGTGCAGCTAGTGATGCAAATAAACATACCTTGTCATCTCACCGCTAGCTAATGACAACATGACAGCTAATGACAACATGACAGCTAATGACAACATGACAGCTAATGACAACATTTCCATCTGTCTAAAATGGTCTACTTCAAGCTACAGTAGTAAAGCCACTGTGTTTCCACACCCCTATAGTGGAATTTAAACAAAACTATCACGTCCTGATTGTGTTCACCCGTTTTGTCTTGCCCCACCCACTCCAGTTGTCACCCATCTGCCCATTACTCACTTGGGTATTTAGCCAGTAGGTCTACGTTCGTCCGGTGCCAGTTTGCCTTGTGTGTTTGTATCGAGCGTTCCCGCAATGACCCCTTTATTAGTTCTGTTCCTGCCCCGTGAACCTGGACCTCTGCCTGTCCCCGGACTTTGAGATCTCTCTGCCTGCTACCTGCCTGTACCTCCGCCACCAGCCTGTGTACCGATCTCCTGCCTGCCCCCGACTCCTCTCTGACTGCCGCTTGCCTATACCTCTGCTGCCAGCCCGGTATAAACCCTGCCTTCCTCGACCACTCTTCTGCACAATAAATCATTGTTAATTTGAACCGATTCGGCCTGTGTCCGTGTCTGCATCTGGGTCTACCTCTGAGCGTGAAGCATGATAGAAACAGCAATTTGCTCCTGTTTGAAGTCATTAGCCCTTTTCCGCTTTTGACATAAATTTGTCTGCTTCGTCTGTGGATAACAGCGCATGCCGGCCAGCATGTCCATTGACTAGGTTCAGCTAAACTGAAACTGCTGCCGGTGTTATACAGGAAACTCATCCCATAGTGTCAGATGATCAATCAATCAAATTTATTTATAAAGCCCTTTTTACATCAGCAGTTGTCACAAAGTGCTTTTACAAAACACATAGCTTGTAACCCCAAGGAGCAAACAACAACAGTGTTGAATTTCAACACTGTTGTTGTTTGCTCCTTGGGGATGATGTAGCCTGAAAAAGGGAGTGGGGTGATAAAACCTACACTGCTCAAAAAATTAAGGGAACATGTAATCATCGCAGTATAACACCAAGTCAATTAAACTTCAGGGACATCAGTCTGTTGATTGTGATTCAATGTCACCTGTTTTGGTGCAAATGAAAGTGACAACAGGTGCACTGGAGAGGCAACAGCAAGACAACCCCAAAAAGGGAATGGTTTTGCAGGTGGTGGCCACAGACAATTGCCCTCTCCTTATCCTTCCTGACAGATTCTTCTCTAGTTTTGTGTTTTGCTAGTGTCCTTGTCACTACTGGTAGCATGAGCCGGTACCTGCAGCCCATTCAGGTTGCACAGGTAGTCCAGCCCCTCCAGGATGGCACATCCATATGTGCCCTCACAAGAAGGTTTGCTGTGTCTCCCAGTACAGTCTCAAGAGCATGGAGGAGATACTAGGACACAGGCCGTTACATGAGGAGACCTGGACAGGGCATCAACCCAGCAGCAGGACTGGTATCTGCTCCTTTGTGCGAGGTAGAACAGGAGGACCAGTGCAAGAGCCCTACAAAATGACCTCCAGTGGGCTACTGGTGTGCATGTTTCTGACCAAACTGTCAGAAACAGACTCCATGAGGGTGGCATGAGGGCCCGACGTCCCCTAGTGGGACTTGTGCTCAACAGCTCAGCACCGTGCAGCTCGATTGACATTCAACAGAGAACACCAGAATTGGCAGGTCCGCCATTGGCACCCCGTTCTCGTCACAGATGAGAGCAGGTTCACAGTGAGCACATGTGACAGATGTGAAAGAGTCTGGAGATGCCGTGGTGAACATAATGCTGCCTGCAACATCATCCAGCATGACCGGTTTGGCGGTGGATCAGTGATGGTCTGGGGAGGCATATCCTTGGAGGATTGCGCTGACCTCCACGTGCTAGCCAACGGTACCCTGACTGCTGTTGGGTATCAGGCTGAATTCCTCAGACCTATCGTCAGACCTTACGCTGGTGCAGTGGGCCCTGGGTTCCTCCTGGTGCAGGACAATGCCTGGCCTCATGTGACCAGAGTGTGTGGGCTGTTCCTGGATGACGAAGGCATTGATGCCATTGACTGGCCCTCACATTCCCCAGACCTGAATCCAATTGAGAATCTCTGGGACGTTACGTATCGGTGCATCCGATGCCACGAAGTAGTGCCACAGACTATCCAGGAGCTCACTGATGCACTGATCCTGGTCTGGGAGGAGATTCCACCAGGACACCATCCACCGTCTCATCAGGAACATGCCCAGACATTGTCAGGAGTGCATACACACACATAGGGGCCATACACACTACTGAGTCACATAATGAGTTGCAAAAGCCTGTGATTTCAATTGTTTACTTAGATTTTCGGTGAGAGTTTGAATCCAGCCCTCAATCGGTTGGTGATTTACAGCAGCAAGTGCATACAATTTCCTTTTTTTCTTTCTTGTACTGGTCGTACAAGACATTGACATTGTCGAACAACATGGCATTGCAAGCGTCCCGCTCTACCAACTCAACTACACAGCACGCAGAAGGGTGTGCAGTACCTACCCCTGTAGAGAGTGAACACAGGTTTCTTTCATCACCTTCCCAGAGGTCAGAAGTGACGTTGCCACGCTGAGTGTTTAATCTATAAGCGAGTGATCCGTTAAAGCCTGATGTGACGTACACAGTTTTTCAGATTGTCTTTAAACATAATGGTAGGTTGTCAGTATGCGAGTGCATGATATGGAACTACTATGTTTAAGGAAATATTTGAATAAACACTTTTTGACCCCACTTTGTGGCCAGCCCTTGGGCAACTGAAGGTAGTAACTATTTAAAATTCTAAAAGGCCAATGTCTTCTCCACTTAATGGTCTCTTAAGAGATTCGAAGCAAAATGCCCAAGTATTTGGACAAGTATCGCCACTTGAAAGGTGCAAAGTAAATTAAATTATCAGTCTTTTTCCCATTGAGTTTGGTACCTGTCTTGAACATTCACGTGTCACCCTTTCACTCCCCCTGCTCTACATCTTTTACTGCTACTGTCTGGTAATATAAGTGTACAAATACACATTGTGATTGTGTTACCACTCTCCTTTGACCAATAAGATCAAAATATTACCCCGAGGATCTCATGGCAGCCAGACATGGGTTCAAAAATATAAAAAAATTGTCAAACACTATAGTCTGAGCAAGTCTGTTGTCCTTAAGTGATGGCGTGGGACCTCTTGTCACAGCTCTAATAGAGTAGATCACTGTTTCCCAATCCTGGTCCTGGGGACCCAAAGGGGTGCATGTTTTTGTTTTTGCCCTAGCACTCACACACCTGTTTCAAATGTTGCCCTACCACTCACACACTTGACTGACGTAATCAACCTATCATCAAGTCTTTAATTTGAATCAGGTGTGTGAGTGCTAGGGCAAAAACAAAAAGGTGCACCCCTTTGGGTCCCCAGGACCAGGATTGGGAAACAGTGCTGTAGATCCATTGCACCTGGAAAGCTCAGTGAAGGCCGACAAGATCATTTTAATTGATTCAAATAGTATTTGATCTTGGGTCTGTAGATGGCATCTGTTTTTCCCTGCGCTATCTTCTAAATTGCAGTGCTGGAGCAACTTTCGTCTTCATCCTAAAACAACACCAGTGAGAGCAGGACCTCATAATGTTGCCTGGCCTCTTCCCCAGTCATATCCCAGTCATTCTAATGGGAACCTGGTGCTGGTTCAAAACATTCAAAGACAAGCCTGCAGGGGAGGATGGCTCCCCCTAAGGAAGAGCTAGGACATTAGAATGAGAGGAAGAAGAGGAGGGGGTGGTAGCGGCACAAGGCAGAGGAAGAGGAGGCTGGGTAGGGGGAGAAGAATGTGCAGGTGTGATCTCACGTGCCATCTCCCCATCTCACCGCAGTGGCCCAGGACATCCAAAAATAGAGAGAGAAAGCAAATATTCCACCGAAACATCTTCCAGTCCAGTGGATGATGTTGAAATGGAGCCCGTTGAAGAAACGCATTGGCCACAAAAGATGCTTTGATCGCTCTTGCCCTCTCATTCACCCGACCAATGGCCCGCCCTCCTCACCACCTCTTCTTGCCCACCCGCTTGCTTCTCTATCAAACACCTTCCCTGTGTAGCTAAACCAACAGATAAAAACAGGATTACTCATGTGAAGAACCCTGTTGAGGACTCCTCCCCGACTGGCAACCGCCACATCAAGCGGAGGGAAAAGGGTTTTGGGAAAATGGGCGGGGTAACCAAGCTAGTCAAGACAAGACTACATAATGTGTCTCTATGTGACCATCAAGCAAAGCTTCTTGCTCTAGAATAAGTGGGAGGTTTGACATCCAAAAAAATTAGTCTGTGTTTTTTTTCTGAGCTGGTTGAACCAAGGACTGAGGCTGAAACTACTGATGTGATGACGTTCTCAGAAGGGTGAACGTATTGACAGGAAGCCTACAGAAACACACACACACACACACACACGCACACACACACATAGACACAGACACAGACTCAGACACACACAGCGCAATACATGTTGATGTTTTATAAGGTGATTAATGGTCCAAAACCACCTGAATGTGGACTGGGATTCATTCAATTCTACCAATGAAAGCAACTCACACAGCCGGAACAGGTTGCTGTGCTTGTGACACTGGTGCTAAGATGATCCTAGTACGTTTTCCTAGCATGGCGATTTAGCTTCACTTTATGAAATGTTACCTATTTTCTCCCAAGTTCATGCAATCCATTTCAGACTCTTCAGTCTTGCAAAATGGGCGAATCCCATTGGGCTCTGGAGACTCAAAGATCGGGATATGCATGCAAGGCCACCGAAACACATCCTGTGAAGCTGATCAACTTTTATTCGACTTCATAATCTTCTAGGAAATATACCAGAACTACTGCATGTATGGGAGTGTGCTCTACTAAAGACCACTGTAGGCCTGGTGGCAACCAACCTTCAACAAGGAGTTGCACAAGCGACAAAGCAGACGCAGCTGACCATCCCTTTCCCCAACCGAAACACAGCTGAAACAATGTGCACTGCCCTTTGCGGGACTCCCGGGTCCAGTTGGTATGACGCGACCAACGAATGAACTCAGGCGCAGTGACACCTGCCCTAAAGCGAAGGGCTTTAAAACCCTGCCGCTTGTTTTGATGACTAATCAGGCCAATGACCAAAAGATTTACAGTTTGCGGTCTCGTGTGTTACTGTAGTTCCTGAGGAATGTATAATTTGTCATTCAGGCCAGACAGAAGTTATGATGGGCTGCAGGCGGACGTGAGGACATCAAAATACCGAACCCAGACACATTTACGAATCCCAAACCTAAACACTGTCAAAACATGCAAAAACCGGGCCTTCACTTATACAGCATGTCCCCGCAGGTTACCACCATGTGAAAGCCTGATTAAAATAGACCTAAATCACAGCTAAACCCAGCTCCAGCTAAAGACAGCTTTCACTCTAGGAGGAGAGATAAAAGTTGAATTCCGGATTTTGGGAACTGATCAAGGATCATTTCAATGTCTGACGCTAGGCCAGGTATTGCTATTTTTCTTCAATCACAGACTGTAGCTTTAAAAGCTTTATTGCTAATAGAAAAGTGGAGCTCCATCTGATGTTCCTGGAATGTACATATATTTCTGTAGGATGGACCTCCAGGGAAGCTAGACACAGGAGATCAGTGATGTGATAGCCATAGGAGACAGGTAATAACACCGGCAGACAGACACACAGACTGACACACAGAGAGACAGACACACAGACAGACACACACACAGACTGACAGACGCACAGACACACAGACTGACAGACACACAGACTGACAGACAGACACGCAGACTGACAGACACGCAGACTGAAAGACACACAGACACACAGACTGACAGACACACAGACTGACAGACACACAGACATACACACAGACTGACAGACACACAGACAGACAGACTGACAGACACACAGACTGACAGACACACAGACAGACAGACTGACAGACATACAGACAGACACACAGATTGACAGACCCACAGACCAGAATCTAGTAGTTACTATTGGCACATATACAAAAAACAGTTTCCAAATTCTTGCATGGCATGTGCGTTTCAAACAGACATGGAGGATGACGGGAAAGCTGAGAGACAAATTCACCAACATCGGTTTAAGGATGTCTGGGACTTATTCAAGTGCATAAACCTTTTCAGGTTATGTTTAGACCCGTCATTGTATTGATGAACGTACAGTCATATAGTGGGTGAAGAAAGATCAACTATTTGTAAGTGGTTGATTACATTTTCAGTTTCTTCATATGATTAATGATTACAAACAGCATTACTGTTTTATTAACATGGTTTTTCTTAAGAACATTTAAAAAAAATCCTGGTGTTAAGTCATTATATAGAAATGCCTGGGAACCTCTTGTCTAGTCTAGCGAAAGATAAATCAGTCACTATTCCCTCCGTAGTGCCCTACTTTAGACTAGAGCCCTATTGGTCCTGGTCAAAAGCAGTGCACTATATAAGAAATAGGGTCCCATTTGGGATGCAATATGTCTCCATGAACAGAGTCATTAGGTTGTGAAACCCCCCACGAAACAGAACCAGTAACAAGGAAGATACCTAAATATAGTGAGTACGTTTTCAGTGATATGGTTCTGGATTTCTGTTGAAAATGATCCAGTCTTGGAACACATATCAAAACCACTGACTTGTGCAACCCTTTCCTGTGTAGAAGACATCATACCTCATAGAAATCACCGCTACTTTGTTACATTTTAGCAGTTTAGCACATCACACCGCTCAGGCAGAACAGGTTGAGAAAGGTAGAGGTTGGAGAGGAACAGGAGGCAGCAGTATGGTTTCCCAGACAATACAAAATCAGCCAGTTCTTTGTGGACGGTGGAGTGGGTGTCAACGGCTGACTGATGGAGTGACCCATAGATTGAGAGATAGGGATGGTACTGATTGATGGAAAGATGGAGAGAGAGACAGATAGAACTGGGCGTTATGAGTGATATCTCTCTCTCTCTCTCTCTCTCTCTCTCTCTCTCTATATATATATATATATATATATATATATGAATATATATATATATGAATATATATATGAATATAAATATAAATAGAAGGTTGATAGAAGAACGTGATAGTGATAGTGATTAGTGCTGCACACGGCTGCTAGAATCCTAACTAGAACAAAAAAATGTGAACACATTACTCCAGTACTAGCCTCTTTACACTGGCTGCCTGTTAGGGTTAGGGCTGACTTTAAGGTTTTATTGTTAACCTATAAATCAATACATGGACTTGCTCCTACTTACCTCGCTGAAATGATCCAGCCATACATACCTACACG
>JACXGI010011501.1:13628-24940 GCA_016801175.1 Esox masquinongy | reverse complement strand
AGCGTAAGACCTTGGAGCTGAGATAGGGGGGTCCAGTGACAATAACTGCCTGATGTCTGCAACCCACAAAGCCCACCAGACACTGGGCATCCCTATTACTACTCCTACTACTACTCAAACTACTACTCCTATTACTACTCCTACTACTACTCAAACTACTACTCCTATTACTACTTCTACTACTACTCAAACTACTACTACTACTACTACTTCTACTACTACTCAAACTACTACTCCTATTACTACTTCTACTACTACTCGTACTACTACTCCTATTACCACTCCTACTACTACTCCTATTACTACTCCTACTACTACTCCTACTACTACTCCTGTTACTACTCCTACTACTACTCCTACTACTACTCCTGTTACTACTCCTCATACTACTCATACTACTACTCCTGTTACTACTCCTCCTACTACTCATACTACTACTCCTGTTACTACTCCTCCTACTACTCATACTACTACTCCTGTTACTACTCCTCCTACTACTCCTTATGACAATAGCATTCTCTTGAATCGGAGATGGCCCAGAATTTCTTATAAGGATACTCCTTTTGCTATAGAACTGAATTCAATCAAACCTGCATTGCAGTATTTACACAACAGCTCTTCCAATGGTTAAGACTGGTCTTGGGTACTACAGCCCAAACAGTACTATAACTACCACCAGGTGTTTCCTCTCACAGGTAGGCTTTCGGAGTCCGGGGTATGTGGGCCAAAGGAGAGTATTGTAGATGAACATGATGGAAATATTGCAGTGGCAGCTTTAAACGAATCCCAGCCGTGCTGTATTAATGGACACATTGAATTTGACGTTAAAGTGTTATATCTTAAAGAATAACAGATTGGTCATTATCCGTAATCTTTATTGTTACTGTAGATATAGAACCGTGTCGGAAAGAGGAGGAAAGGTGAGTCAAAGGTCAGGTGGGCGGAGTTAAACCCATGCTGCCTCTTATATGTGGACCACGGTCAGTGGCTTAGACCGCTAGAATGCCCTAAATCATGAAAGAAGTATTTTAATAACACAAGTGTTTTCTGATAACATTTCTGTTTTGTTTTTGTTTTAAGAGTTTTCTTCAACCAACGTTATCAACTGACATGACTTGGTGCACGTTTTGTTGGCCTGAATTTAAAGTTACATGTAGATTAATGTCCCTAATTTACACACATATAGCCGTGTTTACCACAGACATTATTTTCCTAATCACAATCACACAGTTTCAAAAAATAAGAATAACAACTCTAAAAGACTGATATTACAATCTCTGTGTTGGGATGGTTAGAGCTGATTACTTTCTGTCGGAGGTGTTGGTCAAAGTCTTTAAAACTGTGCGGATTTCATGACAAGAAATAAACATGGACGCAAAGGTCAGGACCTTTCAACTGAAGTTGGCTGCAATTGTTTGGCTCTGCTCCTGATCAAGTACAACGAAGTTTGTACCAAAGCATTGTGGGAGACAAGCGTCTAATGTCCTGAGTGCAAAATGACACGCTAATGAATGGCAGATGTTGCTACATATCGTTGGTCATTATAAATGCACTTTCACTGTTTTGGGCGATAAATGAGCACAGTTAGTTCAGCCAGGGAACATGAGAGGGCATTGGCTCAGAGATGCTTCAGCTGATGTCGGGATCGATCCTACCACAGTCTTAGTTTCTTAATCTAATATGGCGGTCTATTTAAGTCTGTCAGGGTAATCTGCTGAACTGCTGGACTTCTTAGCATGCGGTTGCTAAACCCACCCACCATCCCAGCCTCTAGCTGTTGGTTCTGTTTCCTATTGCTATTATAATATTACAGTGTGAATGTTATTAGTAGTATTGTATGTACCAACATGTGATGGCAGTGAGTTACGCCAAAGGAACAGAACCTAACGCCAAGACATTGTATTTGTATTTTTACTATTTAGAGCTAATTTCAATATATCTCCTAACATTTCTAACAGTGTCATTGCCCAGAGACAAAAACGTACGTGTGTCTCACATTTCTTAACGCATATAAACTTAAATATCCTATTTGCAACAAATATAGCTTATGTATTTATCGACACGTTTTTGCAATGTTGTGTCTCGTGTTAGGGCCTTCAATTTGTCTCTTAACTGTTGTCACAGTTAAGAGACCTGGCTAAAAACAAGAAAACCTTTGACCTCACAAACTGAATGATTAAGCCTCACTCTCTATCCCTACCCCTCCACTCTTGCTCTGTGTATTTTAAATCAATTATTCAAGCTCCTAACTGCATTCTAACCAAAGCCTTATGGTGGCAGCAGTCCTCTCCCTTGATGAGAATGGAACACCTTTGTAAGGTGCCTTTAAGTGACAAACGCCAATGGCAGAGTTGAACTGTTAGAGGTAAAAAGGAGCTAGATTTACATGTGCGAGGAAAACTAATACATATATCATTTTGAGTGCATTTTGACAGCAAACAAACTGTCAAAATGAAGTTCAGAACATTGTGTTCTAATAATACCACTAAGCCTAAAATTGTGTGATGAAGAAATGTGTTTTTTTACTTTTCCAGCAAAATCTGTGAAAATATTTTCAGTTTAAAATTCTTATTAATTTCAATTTTAAATTCCTGACCAGGGATATGGAAACCAGCTACCCCAGACACCAGTTGTAAAATACCAAGTACATTTGATCGCAATCACCTAGTAAAGTTTACCGAGGTTTTCAGTTAGGTAAAGTATAGTGTAATCCTTCTGTAATGTGAGTGTTTCTGTCCTTTACACTCCAAGAGAGAAAAACAACATACACGGCTTGAGAAAGAGCTTACTTGGTATCTGATTGCTTAATAATTGGGACATACATTTCTTGAAAAGTGTTTATTCAATTGGAAGAACTTTGATTTCAGTATCATCTACTGCCTAGGCAACACTGAAGGTGAATGTCATGTGGGATATTTTATTTCATGGAAGCGGTAGCGTTTGTCCGACTTGCTGTCGGAGTAAATGTACCACCTCAGCGTTCACTATTCAATGTCTGCCTACCACTTCCTCCCATCTCTAACACACACAAAGTCAGGCGGGCACACAAACACACATACACACCAAGCACAGATATACACACATAAATACATGAAAAGAGGTGTGAAAGGATGATGAAGTGGGGTTTTGCTCCGCGTGTTCAGTGCTTCTACCTGCTGACAACAAACAAACACACAGGTACTAGGTGGTCAGTATTCCCCTCCCACTTGTGTTAACAACAGTAAGAAAACTGGTGTTAGGGAGAGGAGAGAGAATGTGTGCACATCTCACTAAACCACTCGTGACTGACTGCTTGAGTCAAAAACATCTCTGACTGCTTCACTCAAAATCACCTCTTATTGCCTGGTTGTTTTTAAACCACAGCTGGCTGACTGCTTGTCTCTCCACCTTCCCTGACTGACTGCTTGTCTCTCCACCCTCCCTGACTGGGTTAATATCTCTCCACCCTCTCCGACTGACTGCTTGTCTCTCCACCCTCCCTGACTGGGTTAATATCTCTCCACCCTCCCTGACTGGGTGGTTGTCTCTCCACCCTCCCTGACTGGGTGGTTGTCTCTCCACCCTCCCTGACTGGGTGCTTGTCTCTCCACCCTCCCTGACTGGGTGCTTGTCTCTCCACCCTCCCTGACTGGGTGCTTGTCTCTCCACCCTCCCTGACTGTGGGCCTGCCAGTTCTTCAGTCAATGATTGTCCGGAGTGATTGATTGACAGTTTATCCAGACACTGAATGAACATGATGCGCTTGTCTTGTACAGCTGTAAAATCCATAGCGGATAGAGACTGAGAGCAGGTCTGGTCCCCTGGTCTGACAGGATGCCAGGTCTCATCCCTCAGTGGGCTCTTCACCCTCCACCCCAGGTGCTCCATCACCACTACAAGCAGAGCCAGGGAGGGACAGGGTTTCATCATGGTGGAGATGAGGCCTCTCTGAGGCTAACCCTCTTAAACAGCCTGTCTCAGCTTGGTGAACAAGTTCATACACAGTCAAAAGCTAGGTATCTTTCCAACTGGAAACTGTTATTACAGTGGTCCTTCCAACTAAAGGACATGTTGCAAATAAAACGCAGTGCGTGGTGACATAGCGCATGTTAAATACACTAATATACACCGATCAGCCATAACATTATGACCACTGACAGGTGAAGTGAATAACACTGATAATCTCGTTATAATGGCACCTGTCAGTGGGTGGGATATATTAGGCAGCAAGTGAACATTCTGTCCTCAAAGTTGATGTGTTAGAAGCAGGAAAAATGGGCAAGCGTAAGGATCTGAGCGACTTTGACAAAGCCAATTTGTGATGGCTAGACGACTGGGCCAGAGCTCCAAAACTCCAGTCAGGGTGCCCATGCTGACCACTGCTGAAAGCGCCTACAATGGACACGTGAGCATCAGAACTGGACCACGGAGCAACGGAACAATGTGGCCCTTGTCTGATGAATCACGTTTCCTTTTACATCACGTGGATGGCCGGGTGCTTGTGCGTCGCTTACCTGGAGAACACACGGCACCAGGATGCGCTACGGGAAGGAGGCAGTGTGATGCTTTGGGCAATGTTCTGCTGGGAAATCTTGGGTCCTGCCTTTCATGTGGATGGTACTTTGACACGTACCACCTACCTGAGCATTGTTGTTATGTCTGACCGCTTTATGTTTTAATGTACTGCCAAAAAAATGAAAAGTTGTGCTGTGTATATGCGTGTTTTCATTAAATTTCCTCATCCCTCTGCATTAAGTAGCAAATGGACCCGTTTCAGCCAACAGCTTGTGATGGAGTTATTTTACCTGATGACCCATTGTGAGTCGCCTGCTCCAGTGTTTCACTGACAGGAGCGTTAAGCACTTCAGCAGCCCGTCAGTTTAATCCAATATCTACTGCCCTACCTCTCTCACTTTTCTCATCACTCTCCTCTCGTATTTCTATCTCCTTCCCCTCTCTCTTCCTTTAATATAATATGGAGTAGGCTTTCTTTTCTCAGTCGGTCCACTAGAGACACACAAACGCAATATGTTTAGTTGGACTTCATTAAACCTCACTGGGGCAAATATGAAGCCAAGAGATGAGTTAGAGAAGTGCAAACTCTAGACTAACTCCATCAAGCCCATGTCTTGGGGTTTGAACACTCTTCCCTCCCTCTATGAATCTAGAAGACTGGACCCTCATAATGGGGCACAGCTCACCTCCCTCTCCAGCAGGACGGGACAGGAGAGTAGAATACATACTGGAAAGGACAGAACTTCATTAACCTTAAAAACACTTGATTAACCTTGATCAACTCAAAGATCTGTTTGAATGCAACAACTACTAGTCTGTCAATTCTAAATATATTTCAATACAAACTATGTGAGCTTGATTTGCGATTATAATTTATTAGTAGCATGAAGTATTATCAGATGGGTTTTTTCTAGGTCATGTATGGGTTCATTAAGTATCTGTTACGGTGTTTCATGATGCAGCACATATTGATATACAGTATCTATGGCTTGCGGTCTGGAGTCTTTCCGGCAGTTTCTTTCTTACAGTCTTTGATCTATCTGACCCATGTGTCAGTATGGATCGGATCTGGACCGAGAGAGGGATGGAGAGAGGGATGGGGATAGAAGAGGAAAGAGAGGAAGGAGAGAGGGATGGAGGGGCAACGAAGAGAGGAATACCGAGTGCGGTGGAGGGAAAGGTGAAGAGAGAACTGAAGACATGAATAAAGAGAGAAATTTAGTGAGGGATGAATAAGGATTTAGAAAGGGAAGAAGAGAGACGATGAACTAGATGTAGAGTAAAACAGGATGAAATGTGGAGAGGAATGGAGTACGAGGAAAAGAGGGCACTTGATAGAGTAGCACATGCAATGCATGTGAAATTATGACATCATCCTTACCAGGTGTTTAATAAAGATAGATATAAAGACGGCCGGACTACAAGTACTTCCATGTTCAACCAGTAGGTGGCAGTATGTGTCACTGTATGATGACCCCAGATGATTTACCTGGGTCCACTATAGATTAAATGAACTAAGATAACTAGATAATGTTCAGCTGAGGGAATTCTGCAGAGTTTGCACTGTAAGTCAGAAATGGAACCACTCTGAATATTAAACAGGAACGTGTTTATACAACTAATATTGATGTAGCATATCCATCAATATTATAGCATTGTGGCACCATGGGACCAGTTCTCGGATTTACCTCAGTAATGAAATAATATGAGACAGGGAGGAGGAGAAAGAGAGCAGGAGAGAGTGGGAGTTAAAGAGGTAGAGAGAGAGAGAAAGGGAGTGAGAGGGGGGCAGAGAGAGAGAGAAAGTGGTAGAGCGAGAGAGGGAGTGAGAGACAGAGAGATATATCTTAAAGTGGTTATCTATCTTGCTTTGCGAGGCTGTAGTGGGGACAAAGTACCAGTAGTTGCTGCAGTCATGTGTTATTAGGGTCCCTGGTTCAAGGCCAGCTTGGGACATGGAGATAACGGAAGCAACGCTGTTACAGTAACAGAGAGTTCAGTGAACAGCCATGTGTGACACTGTATGAAGCCAGGATTCAGCATGAAGCGGTGTGTGTGTGTGTGTGTGTGTGTGTGTGTGTGTGTGTGTGTGTGTGTGTGTTTGACAGATGCACCAGTTAGTCAAAGAGGGCAACAGCAGCAGTGTGTCTGAAGGTCCTGGCCTTAGTTAATTATTTAAATCATAGAAATGTCAGCTTGACGCCACACTCAGAGAACATGTAACTTCCTGTTTCCTGTAGCCGAAACACATGTCATTATGTAAGGGAGGTACAGTAGGGTAGCATACAGTACATTGTGTGTATGTGCGAGTGTCTTGCTTGTATTTACATTGACAGAGGTGTTTTCATGTGATGTGTTTTTGCTCGCCTTAGTTGAACGCACGCATTGTCAGCCTCAGCACGAGATGACTAAGATGCCAATGAAACCCTGGAAAACAGAATGTTATAAATGACACGTGATGGTGTCGAGGTTTACATTTTAAACACATTCGTTAAGAAGTACATTTCCTAAGCAGTTACGTAGCACTAAATTTCAATGATGAATTGAGTTGTTTTTGCCCATGAAGTGTAAGGCTCTGTTCATAATATGTTTTATTAGAAGCTCGAATTGAATAAATAAGTACAATTGTTTTGACTGGTTCTGGAGGAATTTAAGTTATTATTCTGTTATAGGCAAACGGGCAAATACGATATATTTTCGGATTACTTTAAAATGGATGTGCATCGCAGTAGGCAAGTACGTGTGTTTTGAGGCTTAGAAAGAGAAAGTCTTTGTTCTCTGATCCGTGCCTGTTTACAGTGTTCCTGTGATGTTTTCGTAGCCCTGGAAACCACCCGAGTAGGATTTGGTCAGGTGGAAAAACGGACGAGAGACTCAAGTAGACAGGAGCTATGGACCCCCAGGGAGGATATGGTGGTCACATGACTTACACAAAGCGTGTGTGTTGAACTGTGTGAATGTGTGCGCCTGGGCATTCCTGCTTGCGTAAGTGCACATTCATGCATTCGCGTAGCCCCATTCATCGTTGTTGTCATTGCAGGCGTCTAAAAAGATAAATAGTTATTAGATGCAACATCTGATGAAGATACAAAGAAAGCCCCATGATAATGACCAGGTGTGTAGAAAGAAAGAGAAAGAAAAACTTACAAAAAACTAAAAGATCAACACACTCTAGAAGCAGAGGACATAGAAGGATGGGAAGCTGTAATTTGTGTCTGTGTCTGTGTTTGTCTGTGTGTTGTGGGTAGGTGTGCCAATTAGTTATGTGTAGGGGAAGTGGGATGTCTTGATGGGAGAAGCTGAGGCCAGACATCGATGAAAAATGAAAAACAGTTGAGTGAGTTGGGAAAAACCGAGGGTGTGAAGGACAGAGCTCAGTCTTCAGGTCTTACCACAATGAGTGAAACAAAAACCCATTATGCAGAGAAAGGAAATGTGCCAATTCTTTATAATGTTATGAATATACTATGTGTAAAAGTTATACATACATACTGCACGTAAAATGAAAAATAAAACCATTGAATTGTGACGGCGCTGTTTAGATCAAACCCTGCTCTGATGTGACATGCTTGATTTTGTGATCCTCTATGTAAACAACACAGAAAAAACCTCTGCAGCACAACTAGCCCCTCTGAGCCTGCTTGGTACAACACTGGTACAAGAGCCTGAGCTTCCGGATAGGTGAACAATAGTGCATGCGGCATAAAGACAGCCCTGATCTGTATCCAGCCAGCGGGGATTGTGATGCGGTCTCCCACCAAGGCCGCGGCTGAGCCGTCAAACAACGGCGTCCCTAACCCCCTGGATGAACTGCTTCAACCAGGCAATCTCAGCAGAAAACCTAAACAAACAAAAACCACACCGGCCCCGGGGTCAGCGCGGACCGTGGCGATCCGTCCAAACGGACAGGGGATGAGGACGTCCTCTGAAGGGATGCGGGGAGGAAAATCAGCCCTCCAAACTCGATCAGCCGGGGACCCGATGCGGAGCAATCAAAGTCTCCCCCCTCTGTGCCAATGTGGCTTTGGATCGGACAGCAGACGCACTCCCACGGCTAGAGACCTGGGCTCAGTTGCACAGCTAGGTTTTTGAATGAAGGCTAACTGATTGAACGGACGAGAGGGGTGTCAGAGTGTCTAGGTGATGGACGGTGAGGTGTAGATACATTGTGCACCTCATAACATCGTCTTATGGCAAGATACAGTTTAAGCTGGCATAGGATGAATGCATCTGTATATAATAATAATGTTGATTGCTCCTTACTGCTCGTTCCTTGTTAGTGGTAACTATCCCTCATTGGAACAGTAAATAGTAGAAAGTATCTGTCTGTATAGAATTGCAA
Source organism: Esox masquinongy (assembly GCA_016801175.1). Taxonomy (NCBI): domain Eukaryota; kingdom Metazoa; phylum Chordata; class Actinopteri; order Esociformes; family Esocidae; genus Esox; species Esox masquinongy. The sequence continues at coordinate 16,104 of JACXGI010011501.1, read as the reverse complement.
CAGCCAGAAAAGAGAAGTGCACAATTCCTGTAGCTACATAGCTATCATATATCGCATACATTCTAATCTAATAGTTCATCTGAAAACATGCATGACGATGGCAACACCCAAAGCCATTAGCAGGCCCTGTAGTTCATCACATTAGCAGGCCCTGTAGTTCATCACATTAGCAGGCCCTGTAGTTCATCACATTAGCATTTCTCCCACTGCTAACTTGGGGGAAGGCAGCTGATGGACGCCATGTCAGAACATACAGCAAACATCTCCTTGAAGCACTGGAATTATAAAACTACATAATTGTGCTGTCAATCATTTGATGCTAACACTAAACACTGATCCAATACCAAGCCAGTACCTTTACTTAATATTTGGAGGATTACAGTCACAGTAAAGATGTAGCAACATAAAAACTTCATGGCAGACAGATGTGAAAAGAGTCTTTTTTTTTACTAGCTAGTTCTATGAGTGTTCACAATAAACAACAGGGTTCACTACATACACTGCAAGTAGAAAACAGGGTGAACTGCATTTGAACTGCAGCTTCTGTCTCAAGTGGATACAGTCAGCCCAAGGCTCTATTATGATTGGATAAGGTCAGTCCAAGCCTCTATTTCAATTGGATACAGTCAGCCCAAGCCTGTATCTTGATTGGATGCAATCCGTCACATTCACCCACAGAGAAACAATTCTCCATCCAGGTTTTTCTGTTGATTGGAAGCTGATCTGCAATTTATAAAAAATTACTCATGAAAGGAGTATAGGGAATATAAAGAATTTGGTTGTGCAACTGATCGGGATTCTGCTGAAAGATTCTGGACCCAGACCACATGCATTTATTGACCTGCAGGTCAGCTGAACATGCAAAAACTTTGAGGTGGCCCAAAAGGTCATGTATTCTTATTATCTTCACCCGGCACAACCAGAAGAGGACTGGCCACCCCTGAGAGTCCAGCTCCTCTCTAGGTTTCTTCCCAGGTTTTGACCTACTAGGGTATTTTTCCTAGCCACTGTACATCCATTTTTGTTGTTGTTGCTTGCTCTTTGGGGTTTCAGGCTGGGTACCTGTAAAAGCACTTACTGTTACAACGGCTGGTGTAAAAAGGGCTTTATAAAATAAATGTGATTGATTGAGAGGGAGAGAGCCTAAGTTATGGAAATTGAATACAGTTGTTTACAAGGCATCTTTATATCCCCTAGCCTTGTTTCCAACACACGTCTGTCAATCCCACTCAGGGAATCCATCTATTCACGTTTAAATTGTTGTGCAAATCACCCACAAAGCCTTGTTCTGAACAGCATCAGTTGTAAACAAACGGAATGATAAAGTGATGTACGGGTGGTATGCCAGCGTCAATCAGCAACGCCTCACAGCGAGGGTCGATCAAATGGCGTGCTTATGCCGAGCTCCAAATAGCACACACAAATCATAATAAACATAGCTAGCTGCACCCTTGACTACCACTCTTTCTCCCCCAGTAACTCATAGACCATTTTAGTTAACTTTGTCAAAAAGATGCTAAAACAGACATAAACACGCTATAACTTCTTAGTGAACCACGGTATGGATCTCATTGACGACTATTCCAATGTGACTATTCCAAATTGATTTCTCTGAGACAACAAAATTGACCCAGTATGCAGCAGTAATTCCTTTTGATTTCATAAGAGAATGATATCAAAGAAGAAACAACATGATAGGTTTCTCCACTTTTGATTTCAATGCATCAGAAAGTCTTTAGTTCTTGGTGTACTACCATAGCATCAAGGTAGATAGGCGCAAACTTTATCTTCAGCATTTAAGCACAGGAGATAATGGCTTCATTGACGCAAAATTCAATACAATAGATTTTTTCTTGCTTGTTTTCATCCATTTTCTGCAGGGTTGCAAACTAGCATATGGAGCAACTCTGCAAAAATGTTTCCAACCCACTCAGGAAACAGCACTGGTTGGCACAGTTGGCGCAGAGCGTTCATTCAAACCATTTTTGGAATACAAACTTTTCCTGACCGCCAAAGGGACGTAACCTTTAACCTAACTCCTAAGCCAGAAACAGCCATTTTCCTACATAGGGACCGGCTTAAAAGCCTTGCCGGTACTGAATTATAATCTTTGTGGGGACTTATCCTCATGTATTGTTATACCTGGATCGCACAAACACACACACACACACACGTCACAGTTATTCTCTCTTTACCTCCATCTTTGTTATCTAAAGCAATATACGACAAATCAATTCATCTGGACTAATACAGTTCTGTTCCGTCTCCCTCCTGACCTACAGTCAGAACAGAGTACCGTCCTAGGAACCCAAATAACCCAGTCAGGCAGCCACGGACATAAAAATCAATGCAGGAGGAAACAGATCTGTAGCCAGAGGTAGTCCTCCAAGGTCAGAACTGTCCACCCGCCCTGCATCACCACCTCAATCTGCTGTCTTCCCATGCGACCCCCCCCCCCCCCCCCCCCCCCCCCCCC
>JACXGI010011501.1:0-13528 GCA_016801175.1 Esox masquinongy | reverse complement strand
AAGGCCATCTAAAGGGTACGAGGTCATCGTGGACACACTATGTTGTGAGGGGAAAGATCACATCATGAGGGTTAATGTAACAAGGCAGGTGATCGAAGAAGCTGCAATGCTGGACTGGCACATGACAAGAGTGTTTTATTTTTATACATTTGTCATTTGATTAATTTAGCAGACACTCTTATCCAGGGGGACTTACAGGAGAAATGATGGATATAGTGCCTTGCTCACATATGCAACCTATCAGTTACTGGTCAGATACCATAAGCAAGGGGTATTCAAATCTTACCCTACGAAGGCCGGTGCCTGCTGGTTTTCTGTTCTACCTCATCATTAATTGGACTCACCTGGTGTCTTAAGTCTGAATTAGTCCCTGATTAGTGGGTTGCAATGAAAAAATGGAGTGGAACTGGCTTCAAGGGCCAGATTTGAATATCCCAGCCATAAGCTATTTAACAGAACCTAAAAATCCTGTCATTACATATAGTGGTTACTTTTGTTAAGGACGTACCTGGGAAGAGTCTAGGGATAGAGTTCAATATTTATTGAAATTATCACAGTTGGTGTCTTGGTTGTTCTAATTAATCTCACAGATAAAATGACAAACACTACTATTGATGCAGGAGGCGTGGCTACCCAGAATCCCACAACACAGTAGTTCAAGCCAATTGGCTAAAAATAGTTGCAATGTTTGAACGTGACTTCCTGTGAGCGGATACAAAACAGATGTAAAGTTGTTCTTAACTTAACAAAGCACACCTTCACACAATATTCTCACAACACTCCTATCCAATGTTGTGAGTGCATACGTTTGCATGTCACCTGTGGGACCCACAACCGTGACGTCGCCAGTACCGTGCTCTACCAAGAGAGACACCTGGGCTGCTGGAGAGCAGCTCCACTCCACCACTGAGGACCAAGCCTACTCCAAGGGATTTGCTGAATCCAGCTGATGTGTATTAAGATGATCGTGTTTCTGTGTGTGACAGACAACCGGTAATGAGATAAAACGTATAGAGCTACAGAGCCTGTTTCATTCGTATAGAGCTACAGAGCCTACAGAGCCTGTTTCATTCCTTTCCACAGTTCTTGGAAAGGAATGTCCCAGGGAATAAGAGGAACCATGGGATATGACAGATGACCAGGGGCTTCAGTTCTTCACCGGGCAGGCCTCCACGGCTGGTTCTGCAGGAGGTCAGATGACAACAATAGATCAGCGATCAGCTACATGTGGGTTAATATTACTAAAGCCTCATATCAGGTCAACAACAACAACAACAGGGTGAGCAGACTTTTGCTCCAGCCCAGCAACAAGAACACTTGATTACTAACTCAATAGTTTTCAAATGATGAGTCATGCATGTTGTTGATAGGGTCCGAATGATTTCTACTGTTGCTTTAAGGGACGGACTTCTTGCAGCAACTGAGAGAGCATTCTGTCTAGTAAGGAAGAACGCAGAGCTTTAAAAAAAAAGTGCTTGAGCATACAGGAAGAAAAGGGTTTTAATTAGGGGTGCGCCAAATGTGTCATATTTGGATCCTTACTCATATCTGTTTTATTCCACTTGATATTCGTAATTGTAGTTCTACTCACTCAGAGCTCATCGCAGCACCTATCAGTGCATCGCTGTCCCTTCACGCAATTACACATTGTTCAATGCAGAGGAAATATCCAGACAGATACTAAATGAATAAATAAATATAATAACCTAAATAACGCATAGCTAGCTACTGAGTCCCAATATTTTGTCAATAGTTGTTGTACAGATTATCTACAGATCAGTAACATGTTAAATAACTATCTACATATCCTAACCCTTAATCTAACCTAGTGGTTGCAGTGGGTGTTAGCCTAGTTTAGCATAATTATCCAGTTAAACAGATGGTAATCTAACCTAGCAGTAGCAGTGGGTGTCAGCCTAGTTTGGCATAATTGTCCAGTTAAACAGTTGCTAATCTAACCCAGGGGTAGCAGTGGGTGTTAGCCTAGCTTAGTATAAGTGTCCAGTTAAACAGATGCTAATCTAACCTAGCGGTAGTAGTGGGTATTAGCCTAGTTTAGCATAACTGTCCAGTTAAATAGATGCTAGTCTAACCTAGCTGTAGCAGTGGGTATTAGCCTAGTTCAGCCTACCCCATTATAAAAACAAGTAGCCATATGGAGGAGTGGACCAACGGATGGGAGATTTAATGCTGGTCAACTATTTAAAGCGGCAGATGAGAAAATTGTCTCAGAGCTGGCAGAGCTAAAAATATGTCACTTGTCTTTACAGTTGTACATCTGCTCTCAGGGCAGATGACATTAGCAAGCAAGCAAGTTTATTTATATTTATTAACTCATTGTATAAATACACCCTAACACACTATCTAAAGCTTGCATTATGTGTAATACAGAAAGCCTCGCAGGCTCATAAACATGTCATTTCAGCTACTGCCCTACACAAAGGGAAAAGATACGCATTAATCGGAAACCAAAGCCAAAGCCAAATTAATGTTTTGTTAAATGTTTCGCGCTGAGACAAATTCGCCAAACGGGCGGTGTTGTAAACCACGGACGTTATTAACGTTCCCTCATCGCCTACCGCCCTGTCATTCTCCCAGATGGCCAGGCTTCAGCCTGCGGCGCCAAGGGGCAGATGGGAAGAGGATGACATATTTAGGAAGCGTGACTGACTCTGCTGCTCTCTCTGCCTCCCAGGCACAAGGGTCAGCCTGCTACGTAGCTGCAGATCTAGTATGGAGAAATATACAACAGCACGTTTGTTTTTTTCCACGCTGGTTAAGCCATAGGTGGCCGTACTTAATGTTATGAGCGACTGGGGTGTCGGTGTTGTGACGGATGCGCGTGATTCCACAATACGGTCAACGACTTGTTGATTTGTGTGATTCTCTATAGTTATGTCGGTAGTATTGGGAAATTTGTCCAGGATAGATGTATTACAACCATAGTCAAGAAGGATACAACAGGCCACAGTGATGATGGAGAAGGGTGAATTGAGAGAGATGGTGTGGCAGCTCATTAAGCCCATGTTAAAATTTAGGGGTCGCAGCTGTCAGAATGTAGGCCGCAGGGAATGGCGTCTCATCTCCCCCTCTCCCTTGTTTTTACCACCCCCCCCGCCAGTCTTCTCATCTCTCTCTCTTTCCATCTCTTTATGCATCTGATTCACCCTGTCTCCCTCTCTTTTCATCTCTTTTCATCTCTCTCTGTGTCTCTTCCCCTCTCTCACACTTTTCATGTATTTATTCATCCCATGCCCTCTGCCTCTCTTTTCGTCTCTCCAGACTCTCTCTCTCTTTTCATCTCTCTCTTCATCTCTCCACGTTCTCTCTTTTCATCTCTCTCTTCATCTCTCCACACTCTCTCTCTTCATCTCTCTCTTCATCTCTTCACACTCTCTCTTTTCATCTCTCTCTTCATCTCTGTTCACTCTCCCTCTCGTTTCATCAAATCCAAAAATTATTTGTCACATGCTTTGTTTACAAAAGATGTAGACTAACAGTTGTAAAGTAACAGGTGTAGACTAACAGGTATAAAGTAACATGTGTAGATTAACAGTTGTAAAGTAACAGGTGTAGACTAACAGGTGTTAAGTAACAGGTGTAGACTAATAAAGTAAAATGCTCACGTACAGACAACTTTCCAACAATGCAGAAATCGATAGGAAAATACAATATAAATCAATTTGAAATTTTGCAAAAATGAAGGATAACGGAAAAGGGGCAGTGTCCATGTGCTCATCATCAGGATGCCTGTGGGTTATGATGCCATCAGTCATGTTTAGCAGATTTCAGAGTAGAAGCTGTAGTGTCTTGGCAATTCTAGCCATGGTCAACTGGTACTGCTTTGTCCCCGTCTTGCAGCAGAAGAGAGAACAATCTACGACAATCACGCAGGGTCGTGCACAGTCCTTTGGAGTGGCATGGGCCCCAATGACCAAAAAAGGGCTCCATGGATATATGAGTCTGCCCGTCTGAGTGAATGACGAGTGTTACGCAGATAGAATGCGGTCATCAATGGGCAAAAAAGGCACTTGTTCAGTCTGAGGGGAAAGGGGCAGGCGCTCAAGGCCCCCCTGGGGTCTGTCCGGGAATGTGCCTGCATACATGGCCCTCGCTCTATCCTTCCTCTGTCCATCTCCCTTCTCCTCTCTCTTCGTCTCCAATCCTCCCCCTTTTTTTCATTTCTCTCTCCCTCTCTTCATCTCCCTGTTTCCATCACCGTGTAACACTCTCCATCACTTTCTCCTCTGTCTTTTTTTCTTGTATGTCCATCTCTCTTTTCTACCCTCCCTTTGACCATCTCCCTCTCTTTTCTATCACACCATTTAGTCAGCCTTTTCTCTGAATGAGAAATATGAGAACCTTACATTTATATGTAGTCTCTATGGCAAAGCTTAAAAATGGGATATTTACAATGCAGAGTTAAGTATTTACATCCAACTGAATGAGACTTCTTGTGTAAATGAATAAAGGAATTATAAAAAGTTTGGCAAGTTCATTATTTATTATTTTTGCAGGGTTTAGTGTGTTAGTGACAGTTTTACTTCAACTTCCGTTTCCATTATGGCTTTATAGTATTTTACCAAGACCTATGGTATAAGTGGTTAAGGAGGCCACAAGCATTTCCATAAGGGTGGATTAAATGTTTTATTCATGACTGACCTAATGTATGCAGGGAAAATAATGCCTGGATGATGTGATTACATTGTTTAAGTGCCAGGTGAATTAACATATGGCTGCTGAACTTGATTCGATGTTGTTTTGAACCTGGAAAGCTGATCTATTCTTGTCTGGCTGTTGTGGAGAAATGGCATCAAGGTGCAGTTCAGCCTCTTCAAACAGTCTCAGGACTCAGCATTTTCCACCAAGCCCTGTTCCTAAATTAACGTGCTGCCGGGTCAAGACAGAGAGAAGCTGGGAATGTTTGTCCAGCAGCAGGGGGAATCTTTTGGAGGCCGATGAAGTGCCGGAGCACAGTTCAATCATGGCCCGCCCAGACTGGCTACCGCCCCCTTCTGTCTGCTTTTTCTGCCACATCAATCCCAGCTCGTTGCTGTTTCACACTGTAGTCAGCTTCAATTACAGAGTCCGTTCCCGGCCTACACATTAGATTTGCTCCTTTTTCTTTATTCACATGATTAACACACTAAAGTTCCCTGTCAGTTGAAAGAAGTTACGGTTACAAGTGCGATACCGCTAACGGGAATATGTTACGAATTAGCATGGCTGCGTTAGCTAATTTAGCAGCTAATTTACACTGAAGCTAATGTAGGTAGGCAGCCATCGCTGTTTATTTAAATTTATTCCACACACACACAGGTCTGTGTAATTGGAATCCAATTTGCATCTGATCAATCAAGCGCAATTAAACAGGTATACATTGTAGATACACGACAGGAGGGTTATCGCTTCCTGCTTGAGTTATGCATTCACTGTTTGTGTTGGGTTTGGCTTCCATAGAATTTCAGATGATGAGCGGTGAATGGGAGTTAAAGTCACAGCCACTGGGGTAGGGAGGGAGGACGTCAAATCCCTGAGGAAATGTTTCTGAATAGATGGGCGAGAGGGAGAGAGACAGACAGAGAGAAATAGAGAGTGAGATCGAGATAGAGAGAGACAGGGGGATAGAGAGAGGCTGAACAACAGGACTCCCCTGGCTCTATTCGGCCAGTGTTGTAGGCCGCCCCATTTGTCAGTTCACCCACACTCCCAATCCAATCCATCAGAGTTCGAGCGGAACTGCAGAAATGGATGGGAGAAACTTCCCAAGTCCAGGTGGGCAGAGCTGGTAGACGTAGAAGACTCATAGCCAGAGTTGGGGAGTAACGGATTACAAGTAAAAAAACAGTAACTGTAATCCGTTACGTTACCAACAAAAATATTAATCGGATTACAGATACTTTTGAAAAAATGTATGATTACTTTTGGATTACTTCAATTGAAAAAGAATAGGTGCGCGAATTAATTATGACACGTTGTATGTTTGAGTTTATTATTTAATGTTATAGAAACATCGTTATTTGAACCAAGATATGAATTGCGCGCCTCAGTTGTGTGTGTGTGATCATCATGCGCAAAGGTAGACGCGCATAACCAGTTTAGTGACGGAGGAAGCGCTAGTTTAAATTTCTCCGGTTTTGGTTGGTTGGATGGCTGGTAAAAAGTATATCTTCGATTATATTAGCCGAGTCATATAAAATGTTATTTTGTTATCTACTCGACGCATAATTCTGAGAACAATGATAGGCAATAGGTCTACCTGGTGTTATATCTTTTTCAAGGTTCAAGGTTTATTTGTCAAATGCACCGAACAACACAGCCAGGACGAGTTGCACCGAAGAACTTTTACAGGAATTCTTTGTTAGATTAGGCAACTATTTGTTAGATAGCTGTAACATGGCGCTGCCTTCAAGATAAAACATTATATGGAATTTACCACAACATTTGAGCAGAAAAGGTGTGTTGGGAAGCACTGCCAAAGGATGATTATTTGCGTTTGACGCGGCCACATCAACTCCGTCCATACTGGTAGGCCATGTGATTCTGCTTGCTTTGTATCTCTGAAAATTTTTGTTCATTGGTTATCATTGGCTGCTGACGTCATTTACTTTAAGCTAAGAGTGCAGGTTTATAATCACAGTTTATTTCTTTCATTTGAGTTTTGAAAATCCATCACTGGTGGCCATAATAATCGCAGGTTACGTTCGCGCGGGTAAATCTTATTTCTATGCGGGTGTTCACGATTGCAAACGTGCATTCGCGTGCCGGGGGTTACAGCAACATTTTGACAATGTTGGTTGTGGAGCAAATCATCAGACTACTGCAGATTTAGTTTATGCGCGAAAAACTACGGATATCTTAATTTTTATATGCAACAATGTCAGTACCCTTTTCGAGTAATCGCCATTTATTTTTCAACAATGTTTTGAAGCAATTAAAAACATGAATAAAACAAATAACAGAACAGGCTTAAGCATCATTAGATTTTGGGTTATGTTCAGATAAAAAATTAGATTCTGGAAGATCGAGGGTTATTGGATTAATTGGAATGACTGAATATCTAACAGACCTTTAGCGTGTAATGTAGAGATGTAGCCCAATCAGATTGAAGTAAAAAGCAATGGATTAGAAACCCATTTCCAAAGGCACTGTAGCCTACACAACCCATAAAGTAAAACGCGAGTTTACATAGTTGGCCGTTTTAAAGTAAAACGGCCAACTATGTAAACTCTAACAATGATTGATCCCGCAAAAGGTGTTCAGTTGGTTATATGCTATTCCTATTTGTTTTCCAATGCCTCTTAATATGAAAGTAATCTAAAAGTAATTCAAAGTAATCCGATTACGTTACTGAGTTTGAGTAATCAAAAAGTTACTTTACTGATTACAAATGTGGACAGGTAAGTTGTAACTGTAACGGATTACATTTAAAAAGTAACCTACCCAATCCTGCTCATAGCTGTAATGCTGCCAAAGTGAATGAACAAAGAGTCTGAATACTTACGTACACAATATATATTTATACTTATTATATATTGAATACTTATTCAATCGATTATAAATATAAGTGTATAACATAATCGAATGAGGATAAAGCGAAGGGGTCTGAATATTTCCCAAAGCCACTGTACATTGGTTAAAGTATCCACTTTCAACACAGTAGAACCCAACTCAGTAATCCAACTGAGTGCACCAAATAGTGACACGTGCCATTTGGGAGGCCTCCTGGAATCGCAATGGATCTTGTACAGCATGTTGCGAACAGCCAATCGTACACTCCGTCACCCATGCTCCATCACCCATGAAATACCCAATACATGGGTATTTCATGGGTTAATGAGGAGGAAGTAGAAAAGCACCACCTTCAATGGGATTCACTGTGGGAGTGAAGGAGACTGGGTAATGGTGTGTGTCCGAGTGAGGGCGTGCCTGTCTGAGTGCCTGCCTGCCTGTGTGTGTGTTTATGTGTGTGTGTGTGTGTGTGTGGGGGGGGGGGGGGTCACTATTAACATGGCCCTCGCACAGGGTTATTGTTGGGGTGCAGTTTAGCAGGCCTGGTGAACTATTCTAATGGATGGACTGCTTAGATAGGCGGAGGAGTTCTCTGGAGACATGAGCTGAGATGTTAAGGGCCATTCTTAAGTGCTTTGATTTCCTGATCCACAAATCTATTTCTGATCTTCAGCTGTCTGAGAGAGGAGGGAGGTAGGGAAGGAGGAAAGTGATGGATGGAGGGAGGGAGAGAAAGGAAGAGCAGAAATGGATTGACAGAGATAGAAAAAACAGATGAGAGATCCACTTGGGAGAGAATGAGAGAGAAAGAGAGAGAATGATTGATTGACAGGCAGAGAGACGGAAAATGAGAGGGTGAGCTAAAACCCATTACAGAGAAGAACAGAGACAGAGCAAGAGATGGAGATCCTTTATGGCGGCCATGCACCTTACATGCTTATTAGGGGGCCAGAATGAATGGACGGTTCCTGGCTTTGACCGGACCACCAGACTGGCTGAATGGGCTTTGGTCAACATACAGACTGTGTCCGGGTGTCAGCATGCTTTAGAGACGCACAGGTGAGACGCCAGAACCAGGACGCGATTTTAGAACCAGGACGCGATTTTAGAACCAGGACGCGATTTTGGAACCAGGATGTGATTTTAGAACCAGGACGTGATTTTAGAACCAGGACGTGCCACCTGGTCTCCCTCTCTTCCAATTGCTCTTTTTTTCAGTGCCTCGATGACCTCATCTGTCCCCTGTGTATATAATACTGCCTGATCCTACAGTATTAATCATCTGTCCTCTTGTGTATATAATATTGCCTGATCCTACAATATTAATCATCTGTCCTCTTGTGTATATAATACTGCCTGATCATACAGTATTAATCATCATTACTCTTGTGTATATAAAACTGCCTGATCCTATAGTATTAATCATCTGTACTCTTGTATATATAATTCTGCCTGATCCTACAGTATTAATCATCTGTCCTCTTGTGTATATAATTCTGCCTGATCCTAAAGTATCTATCATCTGTACAGTCAGGGGTGTTCCCTCCTGTATTCTCTCTAGGACACGGATATTGACTGTTTGAAAGCCATGGTGCGTGAGACTTTATTCCATGGGTATGACAGCTGGCTTGTTATTAATGTTCTAATTGTGTAATGACGGCAATAACACGCCTTCAGGGGGGAACATCGAATGTGACAAATATAACACGGCTAAGGGCACTCGGTGTTGCAGCGTGCCCAAGAAAAATCCTTAAGGCATGGTATACTGGCTGTATACCATATCCCCTTGTGCCTCATTGCCTAACTATAAAAACAGTATCATAAATCAGCTTAATGCTAACAGTACACGTGTAAGACTAACCTTCCTGTATGTCACAATAGAGACACAGTCACGATCCAGCTTTACGCTAACAGTACACGTGTAAGACTCACCTTCCTATATGTCACTGTAGAGACACAGTCACGATCCAGCTATATGCCGACAGTACACATGTAATACTTACCTTCCTATATGTCACCATGGAGACACAGTCATGATCCAGATATATGCTGACAGGGGGACACATGGGTGTGTATTCAGAGTAGACACCTTCTCTGTTCTCCCTCTACACCCCCCCCCACCACCACCACCACCAACCCCCGGTCTGTCTGTCTCCAGTTTATTTGTGTAATATGTGTCTTGGCCTTGGTCCAGATCGGGGGAAGTGCAACAGTAATGCGATTATGAGACGCTCCAAATCTCATTGGCTGTCACCTACAGCAACCGCTGTCTGCAGTACATCAATTGATGAAGCTGTGAGTTTGACAGTGTGTGTGTATGTGTGTGTGTGTGTGTGTGTGTGTGTGTGTGTGTGTGTGTTTATCGTTGTGGATGGGGTGGGGTGAAGGGGGCTGTGAACATTGAGGTTGTGTATGTTTAGGTGTGTTCTATAAACATTATTTATTGGAGACTTTCTGGGTCTCAACCAAAACCATGAAAATAAAGATAATTTGTTCCTAGTTATTTCAGTTGAGTCACACTTTTTTTCCTGCAAATCCAACACTGGGTAGAAGCTAAACATTCATCAGAAGTCTGAATTTATAAAGAAAAGAAATTGCTTCCTAACTTCATTTTTGCGAATGTGTGCACATGGTCTTGCGTGTGTGTTCTGGTGGTATGCATGTGTGTGTTTGTGTGTGTGGGCGTACGTCCTCGCTACAACATACTCTAGTGTGTGTTTGTGAAGTAAACCCAGAAAAATGCCCACAGCAGTCACTTGATCCTCGCGATCACCCTCCGTTCCTTAACCCCGACGTCAGGCTTTCATCATGTTTTGGAGGAAAACATGTCTGCCTGCCAGGAGGCTAAAACTGAGTCGTTATTGGATCTTCCAGCAGGACAATCATTGAAAGCATTCTTCCAGCACCACACAGCGATGGCTCACTGAACACAGAATTAAGCTTTTGCAATGGTTACCCAATCCCCTGTGCTAAGACCCATTAAAACACATGTGGTGAGCTGAAGAGGAGAGTCCACCTGTGAAGATCATGAATCCTTTGCTGTGTGTCTCTGATCCCTTGCTGTGTGTCACCCATCTCACACACCGTTCTGCTTACAACCATAGCAGGTAAGGCTAGAGGTCAAGCTGGTTTGTTTTGTAATCTCATGTTTGCTAGTATAACAAATGGAATGCTCATCCGTATGATGAATGTATTACAAATGCTAAAGGAAATATTCTATTGAGCCACGTTCAAACTACAAATCTACACAGAGTTCGTCTTGTATCTACACAGAGTACCTCCGACTGTTGATCTGTTTTGGCATGATGTTTCTCTATGATCCCCTCCTAAAAATCAGTTATACGACTGCATACCAGCTTAAACTGAAAGGTATGCAGTAGATTACAGTGGCCGTTGGTAAATAGTAGCCATTTCAGCCAATTTTACCATAGTTCCACACATAATTTGTCAACATTAGGAACCATATTGCCAAATTGCTGGGAGAAACGCTGACTGCTCCTTTTTCTGTCCGAAGAAACGTGGAGGGGAAGGCAGTTGTTCAGCTTTTGTTGGATTAATTTCTAATTTAACATGACACTGTTTCATTCCCTGCATTGTCCACTTCGGCTCTGAGACTACAATGCCAGGCCAATCGTTTTGCTTCTGATTCGACCCTGTTACTTCAAAACGCCATTTGTTTGGCGGTCATCCATTTTAAGAGTCAGTCTCCCTCACTCTCTCTCTCTTTCTGTCTCTCTCTCCCTTTCCCTCTGTGTCGCTCTCTGTCTATCTCTCTCTCCCTCTCTCTCTCGCTCTCTCTTTCTGTGTCTTTCTCTTTTTTGTCCACAGGGGAGAAAATCAATGTGGGTTTAGTGGACCTGTGTTCTTTGGGTGAGATGAGCAGCCTGGACACTGGAGGCAGTTTCTGGCCCATTTCTCTTCCTCTGTGCAGGATAGGGTGAGCTGGTATTAGGCCCATTTCTCTTCCTCTGTGCAGGATAGGGTGAGCTGGTATTAGGCCCATTTCTCTTCCTCTGTGCAGGATAGGGTGAGCTGGTATTAGGGCCATTTCTCTTCCTCTGTGCAGGGTAGGGTGAGCTGGTATTAGGGCCATTTCTCTTCCTCTGTGCAGGATAGGGTGAGCTGGTATTAGGCCCATTTCTCTTCCTCTGTGCAGGATAGGGTGAGCTGGTATTAGGCCCATTTCTCTTCCTCTGTGCAGGATAGGGTGAGCTGGTATTAGGGCCATTGTTTCAAGTAGATACAAGGCATAATGTATAGTATAAGCAATTCGCAGGAATTGCTTTCTTCATTAAGGAGGAATTTTGTAAAAATGAATTTACAGCTGTAGAATGTGGTGAGAAAACTCAGTCGATATGAATAAATGACAGATTATGTGTAAAAATATTAGTATATAATAATCAACCATAAATGTGAATTCATAATATTCATATTAGTAAGCCATAACTGTAGGTAAGGGCTTGTGAGTTACCTAGTATCACATCACAGGCCTGTAAATTATAAGGATGTGTCTTAGATGAGCTTTAAGATATCCTGAAAGATTATGTACCAGCAGCTGATCCTAGCAATACATCCCAGACTTTTATTGATTGAGACAAATCTTAAGCTCAGAAATGTACAGTCTGATCGTCGTAACATAATTATATGTGTGGACTCATACAATTAGGCCACACGAAATTGAATTTAATGAGAGATTGCATTTTTCACAGTTAAGCAACAGTTACAATTTGTGACATAGAGCTTACACACCAGAAATAATCAACACGACCCATGTACTCCAGATATAAGGTTTCATCCATAACCCATACAGTACAAAAAGGAATATGGGCCTTAGGAAAGTAGAAAATGTTCTCTGAATGTTCTTTCCCATTCCGCTGTATCAAGCATCTGGACTAAATCATGATTAATAAGTAACATTATGGTGGCCATCGGATACTCATTAGAAACACACTTGCCTGACATGGGTTTCAAAGCGTGACTTATTACCAGTACAAACCGGCTTCAGACCTGGTTTGTCGTCACTCTGCGTCCACAAACGCGTCTCATCCACATCATTATTTTCCTTTACCACCGTGTCAACTCAGTTCCGGCAGGGCGGATTTTTCCAATTATTTGGTAACAGCTCCGCTCTAAAAAAGACAACTCCGACCAGGAAAACAACACGTGGAAACACAAACAGATCGGACAGGGTGGCCTATTTTCAGTCCTGCCAAGGTGCGTGCAAACAGCATCTTTTTTGTCACGCTGATCTTGCGGTAAGATAAAAAAAAAAACTAAGAAGATAGCATTCCGAATAGCAAACACACAGCTGAAGGCTTCCCCGTCCAGTATCTCCTCCCAGTACGAGCTGACAGCAGCCGCCAACCAATGCATCCTAATATAGCCTGGTTCCAGTTAAATAGCCTGGTTCTGGACCTGTTCATGTACTATATCTTGTAAACCCACAACCATAGGAGTAGGTTTGTGTAATTATGTGTTTGTATCTTATGCAGTGAAGCTGTTGTGCGAAGTGGATGTGAGCCCACTGTGTCAACTTTAGATATGGACTACATTCCCCTTAATGACCCAGCCTCCATGTAAAGGCTTCTTAAACCAATGAACATGCCTCTGCCTGTATGCTTCTTGTTAAACGTGGCTCCTCTGTGACAGTGTGGCAGTAATGAGATCTGTCTGGAGGCCTGGGTGAGGGGGACCTCAGTGGGACTGAGTAAGAGGAGACAGGGCCTCCCTGGGATGATCCAATGCTTATAATAAACCCTTCAGTTTTGATGGAGGTGACCGATGTTCATTCATCTCCACTGGGTTCTGCCCTCTCTTACCCCTCTAAATCTGCTCTCTGTTACCCCTCTCCATCTGCCCTCTGTTACCCCTTCCTATCTGCCCTCTGTTACCCCTCTCAATCTGCTCTCTGTTACCCCTCCCCATCTGCTCTCTGTTACCCCTCTCAATCTGCTCTCTGTTACCCCTTCCCATCTGCCCTCTGTTACCCCTCTCAATCTGCTCTCTGTTACCCCTC
>JACXGI010011500.1:0-24859 GCA_016801175.1 Esox masquinongy | reverse complement strand
GGGGGGGGGGGGGGGGTCAGGAACCCAATGGCCATTCCTGTGTACAAAGCATATGGCACCTGAATGGCTCTGAGAGCATGAGGAAAGAGATTCTCTGGTCTGGTGAGGCCAAAATCAAACTATTATGCTTAATGTTAAAATGTCTGGTGGGAACAAGGTACTGCTCATCACCTACCTACCAATACCATCCCTATAGTAAAGAATGGTGGTGGAAGCATCATGCTATGGGGATGCTTTTCAACAGGAGGGACCAATGAATCAATTATAAATTAAGCCTAACACAACAAAATATAGAGAAAGTTTATGGGTCTGAATACTTTCCGAAGGCAATGTACATCCAATGTGATCCGCATTCTGCACAAGCTCCTTGATCGATACAGAAACTGTCCAAGAAAAGACAGATCAGCAGCCACAGCTTTGTAACAAAGCATATCAACGAGTAATAGCACAAATGCCATTAAGAATATCACTCTTCTGTTCATGCGTTCCATACTCGTCAACTTTGAGAAAGACTGAGGCTTTGATCTGAGCAGGGAAGAGGATTCTTTAGATGTCTTGCCCCATAGCAACCATCTGAGCCTAGCTAGGGAGTTTTGGGAGCCAGTATATGTCCCCCCACCCCCATTTCACTCTCACACTGCCGGGGGATGGGTCAAGCAAGCTGCAGGGAGCTATAAAACTCACAGGCAGAGGAATACGTAAAACAGGAAGACAAACCAGTCCAACTTGCACAACCACCAAAACCACTGTGCACCCAGAGAAAACACATGCCGGAAGAAAGGGATTTCTAACCATATCAGCACAATCCAAGCAGGGCTCCTATGTTTTAGAGACAAGACCAGATAACACACATTGTTGGTACAGTTCCAATAAAGATTTAGCCCATATTTAGCCAAAATAAAAGCTCCTTACTGGGCCTGGCCTCTAACTGGTCTGCTCAAATGTGGGGCCAAGACAAGGCTGCTGGTATTTTTCTGTTAACATTTGCATATCAATGGATAACTGAGATATTTGCATCATCAAGACTGTTGCTTTTTCATGACATGTTACAAGTTGCTTGTTCTGCTTTCTCTATAACACATGTTGCACTTCTAACAGAAACACAGATTAGAGTGAGCTGTAAACATTCACCATGGAGGGGGAAAAATAAATACCCTTACTGGACAAAAATGTAAATGCAACAATTTCAAAGATTTTACTGAGTTACAGTTCATATGAAGTTATCAGTCAAATTAAATGATTTAGGCTGTAAAATATGGATTTAATGACAGGGAAGATTAACAATTTCTGCAAATTGATAATTTCAGATCATGAAACATGGGACCAAAACCTTTAGTTTTTATTTTTAATATACAGCATCATATGAATTAGGTGTGCTCGGGATCCCAAAATCACTCTTCAAAATAAAAGATTGACATTCGGGGCTTTACTCCGTCTATACTAGTCACCATTTGTCTCCATTGCAATTTGTGGAGCTGTGTTTAATAGGCTAGCATCTAGTGTGACAAACACTTATTCAACATTACACTAGTGTTCTCACAGATTTGTATCAGCACCTGGCTTTAGTTACTACATTGCTACTTTTCCACACATGGAATTTGGTTTTATTAAGAGGCCATTTAGCCCTGGACCAAAATCAGATGCCATCCATACTGTAAAGTCGGCAGCCTTTTTGTTCATGACACCATGCTGGAAGTGAAATGGAGCTAGTGCACATAACTGCCCCTGACCTCAGCTGCCCCAGACCTCAATTCCCCCTTCAACACAGACAGCAACTGACTTTCACCCCGAGCAGTTTTTGCAATTTTCCCCCCTATTTGGTTTTCCTTTATTGGTGTGGAACCAAGGTTCAGCTTTTTTTTGGTTTGTTTGTTTAACAGCAACTCCAAGAATATTTCTATCCTGAACCAGTTAACTATGTGCCCTGTAAACTCTGTTCTAGGCCTAACTTTTGGCAGAGATCTGGGAATGTCAGCAATGTTCTAGACCATCTGATTTGCCTCAGAAACTGAGGGGTAAACAAGACAGGTACTTTTAAAAGGTTTACTTGGCTTTGATTCTGTGATTGGTTAGAACCAATTGAACCATTATCTGGTTTCATTATATGAATCAATTTGGATCTATTTTTAGAAGTTCAACGAAATTTCTAGCAGGGTTGGGTAGTAACGCGTTACAAGTAACGCAAATAAGTAAAAGAGTACAGTTTCAGAGGAACGAGTACTTTTCTAGTTACTTTCTGGGGGCTGTACTATTTTTTAAAAGTATTTTTTTAAAATAAATCGTACTATTTACTCCGTTACATTTCATCTACTCTTTCGTAACAATTTTGTCTTCAGTCGTTTGTCAAAAAATATTGAGTTTTTTCGTTTCGTGATTTGATTTGAGTGTTCCCTCCCGCTCCTTTAAATCTGCATCGGAGTGCGAGCACAGACGTAGCTAATTAAATGACAGACACCGACACGGAAAGTTATGAATTGGAGGACGTTGACGAGGGAAATTTAAATGGACATGTTTCGATTTAATTTTAAAATAGGCAACACAGTCATCATGAAATGTTGTGTTTTTATTCCCAAAGACGCAACCATCTATGCTTTCAAAAACTCATCATCATAGCTCCGCAAACACATAGAGGTAACGTTAGTGAACCGTCTCGCGAAACTTAGCCAGCTAAATCCTATTATAGCTCTTTTTTTTAGATTAAACTTTTTTGTCATTGAACAAGTACAAGTACAGTATAACGACATGTAATATATCCTCATGATAATGTAATATTCTAGCTAACCTACAATATATAATAACACTGCAACGTGTTAGTATATTTGTATTAGTGGTTCATTGGGCTTGACTTGAACTTTATTATTTAGTAATGCACTTTAGTTAGCAGCAACATACCCAGTCTAGCTAGCTAGATTTTAGTTGAAAGCAATTGCTGCTAACCAGGTGGCTTGGTTGCAATGCAGTCATTAATTCCACCCAAGACCTGACTTACTAACTACAAATATTTGATTGACAAGATGTACTGAGCATTACTACACAAAACGAATATTTTTTTTTACCAGTAACATGTATGATGGCCTTAATTTGCAAGAATCTTATTTGCAGCACAGATTAATAATATAAATACAGTATTATTTACGTTTGCAATTTATTTTGTTTTTCTATTCTGCATTGCTATGGGCTCTGGAAAACAAATGGCTATTCAAACATTAAAAATGCTGTTTGCGTTTGTACTTTCTTAAATAATTTTTCCTTGTTGTTACTATGGTGTTAGAATGTTTTGAACAAAATATGTAATTAGTACTCAAGTACTTTTTTGACCAAGTACTCTTTTACTCTTACTTGAGTAGTTTTTTTCAGGTGGTACTTCAACTTTTACTTGAGTACATTTTAGGACAAGTAACAGTACTTTTACTTGAGTACAGATTTTCAGTACTCTACCCACCCTGATTTCTAGTCTCTTCTTTCGATAGACAACATTACTGGAAAGTTTGTCATCTACTTTGAAAAACTGAACTACTAAAATGATGACTAGCCAGTGGCCACCAGCTAGTCAACCATTACTAATGTTAGCCTAGCTAAATAGAAGAGGGGAGTGCAAGATAAGTTTACATGACTGCCTAACTAGTGACTGTCTGGCT
The DNA here is from genome assembly GCA_016801175.1 of Esox masquinongy. NCBI lineage: Eukaryota > Metazoa > Chordata > Actinopteri > Esociformes > Esocidae > Esox > Esox masquinongy. Next base: position 21,221 of record JACXGI010011500.1, on the reverse strand, counting down.
GTTGAGCAGAAATGAGATGACGGACGAAAACAAAAAACAAATATACAACTAAAATTGTATTCATGTCAATGTGACACGCAGTGCAGTAATGGGCAGTACTAACCCCAGGAATAATGATAAATAATAGTCAATATTATGTTTTATAATCAAAACAACATGAAAAAGCACTAATCAATCAGCCCCAGAAGAAACTAAAACACTTTAAATACTTAAGAACTTCAGTATAGTAACAATATGTTCAGTATAACAATACTTATTTGGCATTTTGCATTATTTTAGCATTAATAAGAATTGAAATAAAGCTCCTCATCAGTAAGAACGTTTTGTTTTGTTCCGAGTGCACGTGTTATCAGCTTAACTTGTTTATCAGCTTACCTTGTTTCTCTTTTAAAAGCGTGCAGGCACACGCTCTCTGACAACCACAAGGAGCATGCCTGTTCTTGGATCGGTGTGTGGGAACACTGTTACCTTGTGCAGTAAACAGAACTGCACTGCTGGCAGATTAACATGGCACTGCTGGCTGCTGTATGTTATCGCAATGTTTGTGTGCTGTGGAGAAGTGATGTATTTCAGGGGAAAATCTCTGGGGACGGCCAGGCCGGACAATAACGAGCCAAGGCATGCATGATCCCACTGGGCTACTTTTAGTCAGCGGCAACTCTGACAAAATCTGGGAACATGAGGCTCATTTCATTATATTTACTTTCAATTACAACAATAATGCCCTTATTTTCAGTATACTTTGAAAGTAGGCCTACTGGAATTATGCCAAAGCAGTTTAAAAGGGGTATAGCAACAGGAAATGTGATCTCTGAAGATCAGTCGGTACAACATTTCACAACAGTCGATAGACAGTTTCTGAAAGAAAACAACAATTTATCACGTGTGGACCAGGAAACCGTTTGAATTCAGTAACATCTTGCATTTTCCGAAATGTAAGCATGCTGCATGTTCAAAAACACTGCCAGCAAGCTCAATTGTGGTGATTAGTCAGAGAAGCGTTCTCCAAGCAAAATGTTTCGACATATTTCCTGGTTGAGTGAACTTTGTTTGCCTCCTGGATTAACTCTTTTTTTTAAGAATAGTCAGTCATTCTCAGGTTACTGTTAAGAGTTAGAAGAGTAGAATATAGACATTTGGTTGTGCATTTAGTTGCGCACAAGCAGTTCTCATAAACAGCCAGTCATTTAGCCCATCTTGCACAAAATGAAACAGTCTAGCAGTCAGCTTCTACAAATGGTCCCCCCATTAACATTGTTCGTAACTCTCATTCTAATCTTATTCAAATACAAATGCCAAAATGTGCAGATGGTCTGGCGAAACAATCTGTCAGACTTGGCCTTCATAAGCCGTGAGGAATTGCAGGCACAATAGGTGCTGACTTTGTCCACCAACTCAAATCTCTATTCACTCTATGGCAAAATGAACAGCACTGCAGGAAATCTGCTTCAACGTGGCTGATGTTTCTTTTGAAACTTCGTGGCAAAATGAGTGGAGTTGGCCGAATCTGGTAAAACATTTGGAAACATTGTAGGCCTATAATTGCAGCTAACTTTCATAAAAACGTCAACAATTTCTCTATGCACCACGGCAACCTCTGCAAAATAGCGAGGCGGAGAGAAGTAGGAGGGGTACCCACCAGTCGCTGTAAGATTTTATGTTGAATTATGTTTAATTAGTTTTTGTGGCCCTATCAATCTAGCCCTTCCCTGCAGAGAATTGCACCCCCCCCGCTCGGACGTTGTAGATTGTACAATGCCTGGATCCGTATTTTACCTACAAGTTAACCACAGCGAAGTCAGAACAATCTGCCAGTTCAAACAATTTGATGAAATGACAAATAAATATTGGTTAACGCGGTACAACGCAGGAGCAGGGGAACGCTACGTCTCTCAGCTCTCCAGCATTTAGCACAGCGCTGAATCGGGTAAGCAAGAGTGTTTAAACATAGAGTGGCGATCATCTTTGGTATCATGTTACCAAAACGCTCGTGGCTCTAAAAAAAAATCAGACTCCGCCTAAGTGTCCTTTAGACCGTGTTCCTATCCAGTCAACTACTGAACATTTTGTTACTTCCCCTGTACAGTACATGCCGTTACTTTCGCCGTGCCAGGACATTTTGCCAAACAAGTTCACACAGTAGAATGCATACTCTATTATCTGTTACTCCACTGACCACAAGCATGACTGACTCCAGGGGGGAATTTACGGAATGCCAAAGAACATGTCCTTCTCTAACATCCCACCCCTGAATGTGAAAAAGTGTGCATTAACTACCGTATGTCGGCCTGGATGAGAGCGGCAGTTGAATGACGAAAATGTAAAACAGCAGCTATTTTATCATCCCTCAAACAAAATTAACAAAACATACAGTAGGATAGCCCACCTAAATGCTCAATATTTTTAAAATACAGTTGTGTAATAGGCTAGGCTAGTCGTTATTATAACAGTATAATAGTCAATATCATAGTAATCATCTAAAGACGTTCGGGTTTGCTTTCTTTGTTAAACTTTTGATCGTTTTTTAAAATAAATATCTCAGATCTGTAGGCAACATCCACGCGCATGTCCAAGGTATTTTGGAGCCCGGCCGCAGACAATGGGCCACGAAAACACTGGGAATACAACGTCTCATTGAATACGCTCATGTAGGCCAATAAACTAATATATAAATGGCTTACCGTTTTCCAACACGCTCTTCCTTCGTATCCATATTTAAATCGTACGCTTAAAAAATAAAATCAGACTGCGGATTTGTTGTAATATTGTTGTTAGACTGATCGACTCCACAAAGCTTTAACCACGCCCCGTGTCCGCTTTGCGCTGTGCTCATGTCACATGATGCTTTCAAGACAACTAGGTCACGTTTAAAAAGTCAGCACTGGGAAGTTGGTACTCAGAATTCTTCAACATACGACTTATCCTTCGAAAACAACTTGAAACTCGTTATTTTAATTTCGAATTGCAGTTCGAAAACACTGACATCATCTTATAGCTCCAAATAGTGCCTCGTTAAAAACAACATCTCCGCTGCCGCATTTAACATACATTCGTAAAGGCATAAAAACACAGTTGTGCAAGACATTTTATTGATAAAATAATTTGTTTTGCTGGTCCGTGACCGACAGACACCGCCCCCCTGGTTAGGGCAAACCAGGACTTATCTTCGGGAACTTAATTTAATTTATACCCACAGCGGAGACAGTAAATATGTAGAGACGATAAATTGCATAAAAGATGGTTCAGGCTCTATGTTAAAAAATAAAGGGTACTTTTTAAATGTACTTTGCATAATGCGAAGCTGAAAGCACAATGAGAGCTACAAGGCTAATAAAGGACTGTAAAACCTATGCTACGTACCAAAACATTACCAGGGTCGTCGACAGGAATCCTGGGCCGTCTCAAAAGATATACAGCTCTGGAAAAATGTAAGAGACCACTGCAAAATTATCAGTTTCTCTGGTTTTACTATTCATTGGTATGTGTTTGTGTAAAATGAACAGTTTTGTTTTATTCTATAAACTACTGACAACATTACTCCCAAATTCCAAATAATAAAATTGTCATTTAGAGTACTTTTTGTAGAAAATAACAACTGATCAAAATAACCAAAAAAATATGCATTGTTTTCAGACCTCAAATAATGCAAAGAAAACAAATTCATATTAATTTTTCAACAACAAAATATCAATGTTTTAACTTAGAAAGAGTTCAGAATTTTTTTTGGTGGAATAACCCTGATTTTTAAAATCACAGCTTTCATGCATCTTAGCATGCTCTCCACCAGTCTGTCACATTGCTGTTGGGTGACTTTATGCTACTCCTGGCACAAAAATTCAAGTAGATCGGCTTTGTTTGATGGCTTGTGACCATCCATCTTCCTCTTGATCAAATTCCGGAGGTTTTCAATGGGGTTCAGGTCTGGAGATTGGGCTGGCCATGACAGGGTCTTGATCTGGTGGTCCTCCATCCACACCTTGATTGACCTGGCTGTGTGGCATGGAGCATTTTCCTGCTGGAAAAAACAATTCTCAGATTTGGGGAACATTGTCAGAGCAGAAGGAACCAGGTGTTCTTCCAGGATGACCTTGTACTTGGCTTGATTCATGTGTCCTTCACAAAGACAAATCTACCCGATTCCAGCCTTGCTGAAGCATTCCCAGATCATCACCGATCCTCCACCAAATTTCACAGTGGGTGCCAGTCACTGTGGCTTGTAGGCCTCTCTAGGTCTCTGTCTAACCATTTAGATGACCAGGTGTTGGGCAAAGCTGAAAATTTTAATCGTCAGAGAAGATGACCTTACTCCATTCCTCTACGGTCTAATCCTTATGGTCTTTTGCAAACTTCAGCCTGGCTCTTCTTTGCTTCTCATTGATGAAGGGCTTTTTCCTAGCTTTGCACAACTTCAGCCCTGTCCCTAAGAGCCTGTTTCGAACCGTTCTTGCCGTGCACTTCACCCCAGCTGCTGTTTGCCATTCTTTTTGTAGGTCACTTGATGTCATCCTACGGTTGTTGAGTGTCATTCGAATGAGTTGATGGTCATCTCGGTCAGTGGACAGTCGTTTTCGCCCTCTGCCAGTCTGTAGCTTTGTTGTCCCCAATGTCTCTTACTTGACCTTGTTCTTATGAACCGCAGTCTTTGAAATTTTCAGGATAGAAGCAACCTGAAACTCACTGTATCCCTCTGCCAGTAAATCCAGAATTGAACCCTTTTTTTCTTCACTCAAAGCTTTTCTTTTCAACTCTTTTGTCATGCTGAATAGTTATTTTTTTATTCAAATTACCTTTGAGGTACTACTTGCACTGTTTTTGCCATACAGCTGGTCCTATTGCAAGAGGATAGTGATGACCACAGCAGCGGTTTTTATACTTTTCCTCGTTAAATTAGATTTGGTTCAGGTAATCACCTAATCAGTACCTCATTAAGTAGAATGAGGTGTGCCTGTGTTGGAATTTAACAGACACTGGAATGGAATGGCTGCTATACATGTAGAGATGCTGATTTAAGAAAAATTAGGAGGGGTCTCTTAATTTTTCCCAGAGCTGTATGCCAGGGCCCCCTCACTTATGGACGACTTGATGTTATTACAATTAGCGTGTCCCCCCAAGCCATGGGCCAGGTGAATCATATCCACCCTTCCTCGCGCCAGCTACGGCCCTGCATATTAAACAACTAATTACAAGAGCCTCTCCTGCTGATGTTGCCCGGCCCTAATCCACAGTCAGTGTCATAAACGCCTTAATCATGACGACCACGTTTGATATTATATGGATGTGTTCAATGTGTCCCGGGTGGAAGTGTGGAAAAAAAATGGTTGTCGAAATGTTGTTCCATGTGTTGTGCAATTTTCTAGACCACAGTGACTAAATCAGAGGTTTAGGGAGATCTATGTAATTTCTATGCTCCTTGTTTTTGCAGGACCGTGTAAGCGGACCTGGCCAAGAAGAGCGAATGTGCCCGTCTGCCTGCCCAACCGACCGACCGTCCATTGTTAAATTGCGTAGTGGTTAGAGACACAGACTGCCATGTGGGTGACCGGTGTTCGATCCTCGCCTCCGACAGAACAACGTATGCATTAGCATTTGTTCAGGATAGACAAAACCTTTGCTACGTTATAGTAAGCCTAAAATAAAACTGTTTACGGTTAGATTGCGACTATTTCTGGTGGATTTTTGAAGTATGCATCCGTGCATGCTTTTTGGGGTATATAGACCACCACCCCTTGTGCAGTAAAAGAGGATGGGTGTCCACGATTCTCTGGTCTTTTCACTTGACGAAAAAGTCAGTTATTGTATCTATGTCATTCACGACTGAGAGAAAAACAAACGTTGTTGTGCCATGAAATGAAATAGCTTCGGCAGTGTAAAGTTCATCTTCAGTCTCGCTAGCAATTGCTCAATTCTTATCACTATTCCAAGCAGGAAGTAGATACTGGTATGCCTATTACTGGCTAATAAGCTGTTAAAATGGCCAGTGGCAAAAGCCATACATTTCATGGATGCTAGTTGTGGTGGAAGTAAACTTAATAATAAATGTTAGTCAGTTTAACACAATTCTTTATTGGTGTAGCTAAATATTCAAACTTGGCACGATGTTAATATGTGACAAATTGATCTAATGTCGAGACAATTTTATGACGAGGTAGTATGTCCCAATCGGTCCCATCAGTAATCTCTTTCTAATTTGAATGTAGTGAATGTAGTGTATCAACCCTGATATACCTGTTGTTGGTTTGGAGTTTCAACTAATTGGTTTAACAATGCAGAACACTGAGCATGTGCAGCTTAGTGGCGTAGTGGGTAAAGACACTGCCTGTCCCACAGGAGACCCCTGTTCAAATCCTATGAGGGCAACAACATTAATTTCTTCTAATTATGTGCCGGGTGAACTAGGCTTGCTTGGTTCCTTTTCTTGTTTTTCAGCATGTATACGAACAGTGGGGTTTGTTTTTGTCTGAGCAAAAAGAGTCTTCATCCTATTCAATATCAGTGCTCTGGCCATTGTCGTTAAAGCCAAGTAAAGCACTTAAAAAAACCTGCAGTTTACGCTAATGAAGCAAACTCAAAGCAACAAGCCAGCAAGCATACTGATCTTTAAGTCTATCTTTAAGGGACACCATTTTGTAGCATATGTAACTCAACATTTGTCATGAAAACGCTTAAAAAAAAAAAAAACTTTCATCAGGTGAAACCAGATGTTTAGGGATTATTTATAGTGAAACACGAAGTAGCGAAAGAATTTCCAAATGCCTCAGAGGTAAAGTCACTATCTCACAGCTGCGTTAAAGCAGCCAGTTCAAATCCTGTTTGCAGCATACCGACAACACCCTGGCCTCACATGGGGCTGTATAAATTGGCCCAGCACTTGTAGGTGAGGTTGGTGCCAGACAAGGTTGCCTGCCCATGTTACTCAATATCGACTCCTTGTGGTAGGTGGGCACCGGGCAAGCTCCTTCATGGTTGTTGGTCTTTGAGTGCGTTCTCTAAATGTGTAGGAGTGGTTGAGTACCTCTGGATCAAGTGAACTGTGTGATAGGCAGTGCAGCTTGGCGAGATGGACATTGGAGTACTTGCCCCGATCTTCAACTCTGCGGCTGTGAAGAGACAAGCTCTTCAGTAGAAATTGGACTTGATGAATTTTGGGAGTGTAGAAAATGTGTAAAATTGGGCAAAAAATGTTTAATAACAAATATTGATGTTTAAAAAATGAATTTTAGGTGACAGCGTAGGAGTAAGTCTAGCTCTTTTTTTATCCCTTGGTTCAACTGACGCAACCGCAAATTGGTGGTGCCACTGCTTATCACCTCAATGCATTTCCTTTTTGGTATGAAACACTTTAGAAACATTTGCATTCTGTCAAGACTTCACATATCATACAATTTTGATCACAGATTTTGCATTACAATATAAATGAATATTTTGTAATTATTAAAATGCAAAAGTGTGGAAAGTCTATAACAGCACTCTGGCATTCCTATTGCAAATCAACAAGTTGGATAGGTCCAAAAGCAGGTAGAATCTGGGTTTAGAATTTTAATAACAGATTTCCATATACAAAGTTGGTACTGTGAAATCATTTGCCACTTATTTCACCACTTCAGGCATAAGTGTATATAATGCACACTGAATAAAAAAAAAACATTACATGCTATGGTTTGCTGTAAACATTTGAAAAGAAAAACAATAAATGGAATGGGTTTTCTTCCCTTGGCATAAAATGGTTAGCTCCCATTCTCTTGCAGTATTGAACAAGGCATTCGATCAGGGGCCAGTATTCAGTGTACATTATGAGTCTTGATGTTTTTAGTGTCACCTTTTGCTATTTCACACAACTGTTATTAGGACATAATACATACAAATACTAATAAAGACAGTGGCCCCTTAAACTTGCCAGAGTAAACAGTGCCATTGTCAATAGTGTTCCTGATCCTGAACATAAAACAACTGCACTTCTTCTCTGCAAACAAATTTGAATTGGTCCACCACCATTTCCAGTCTGGTGTTTCTACACAGGTTGCGTTGACGCATTGGTGTGGGGTATGCCTTCCAACACGACCAACCTCAAAAACCCACAAAACTAATTCCTATGATAACACTGGTTTGACTCAAGAACCACATATTATTGTCATTTAACCAGGTTGTTTCAACGGCAGGGTTTTCAACGGGTAAACAGAATAATCCACAAATAATACAATGGAGTTCGATTCAGTAGCTTGAAATTACTTGGAAAAAAGAGCCAAGTAAAATAACCTAATACAAAAGAATATCACAAGACAAACGCTCACTAGGTTCCTTCTGTGGGCTCAAACGATGACTGTTGAATGTGCAAAATCTTGCAAGAGGCATTGCAGGTGTGGAGGAATAGAGCCTATTTGATGCTACAGCGCTAGGATGTGTACTCTTGGTACAGTGTGTTGCTTTGTGTGCAGTTATGTCAGGAACAAATATACTTGGAAGCAGCTGTAGTGTACAGTACCAGCCGTAGGAAGATTGCTCTATGTACTGCTCATGGGTCAAGTCTTGGATGCCAAAGACCCGAAAGGGCGGCTATAATCAACAAAGAAGTTTGCTTCAAGGGAAATGACAAAATCGAGGAACTCTATCACACAAAAAAAACACTACATCTTCAGGTCACTAACAGCAGACATTCAATGTTAACTGTGTTGCCATGTAAATATAGGATCTTCATATATTAATATTATTTTTTTCACACTCGCTTGAGTATTCATTTCAATACACTTTGTCCTCTGTATTTATACAGTATTCAGATTATTTACAATATAAATTACTACAGTCCTGTGATAAAATAAATAAAGTACAATGGCCGTGGCGATTGCAGTGTTTGCAGGGCAGAGATGAGTCTGCTATGCTTTGGGGGAAAAGAGGGACGGTCCTAGTTTTCTTTCTTGTTCTTTCTAAGTGAAGTGGTGAGAGACTGGGGGACACGTCAGTAATACTGTAGTAATAGAGTGCTGGCCGCTCATCAGCCATGACAGAGGGTTGGGGGGGGAGGGGGTGCGCAAAGTTCCACGTCCAGCTATACCACTGTGCCACTGGGAGAATTCCCGTTCTGTGCTGTCAAGTTCTGGAAGAGGGGCAGGAACCACCAGGAAGGGAACAGAGAGAGCGAGAAAGAGGAAGAAAGGTTAGACACACGGCAAGTCATCCATAAGTACCTCCCAGTCGTTTGAAATAAGTTAACTTATAACCTGATTAACCGTTTCTCAACTCCAGTCCTTCAGTAAATCCAACAGTACACTATGTTGTTGCAGCCCCAGACAAACACACATGATTCAAATTGTCAGCAAACAATCACATTTACAATTAATTTAATGAGCAGACACTCCTGTCCAGAGAGACTTGGTTAGGAGTGCATATATTTTCAGAATTGTCCTGCTCGGCCCCTGCGTTAGTGCCATGCTGTGCCCGCCAAACCACCGAACCACACGACACCGGGCCAATCCACCCTCAACCCGCTGAATCAGGAAAGCTTGTCTGAAGCCACAACATAAGTGTGTGTTCTTGGGGTCCCCGAGAAAAACACGAACTAGAAGTACTGTAACTGTACCCCGTTTTGTACTGTGTAAAGCGGCACAGCATTGACAGGTGTTGTTCTGTTGCCGACACCGGGCGCCCGGACTCACCCCTTTTCCCGGCCGGGCCCAGGTGCAGATCAGGCCCTCCTGGCAGGCGGTGATGATGCAGTCGTCCATGAACACCAGCACGGTCAGCCGCTCGTGGGCGATTTTCTTACACACCAGGGGCTCCAGGAGGGGCACCTCGTTCATGCGCGGGCACAGCGTGGTGCCCAGCACTTTGGCGGCGTCCAGGCGGCTGCCGCGCGGCGCCACGTTGATCTTGTCGTTGCTCTTGCTGATGTTGCCCAGGCTGTGGTAGCGCTTGTGCTCCTTCTCGCCCCCGCCCCCGCCGCTCCCAGACTTGTCCGACTTCCGCTCCTGCAGGGAAAGGGTGGCGAAGCGGCCGATACTGAACGGGGTGGAGTTGCCTCCTCCGCTCCCCCCACCTCCCTCCGCCGCACTCTGGCCCTTGGAGACGTTGGCCACGGCCGGGTGGGGGAGGGAGTTGGAACGCGACAGGGAGCGAGGGAGGGGCAGGGGCATGGCAGGGGGCTGGTGGGGGTTAGTGGTGGGGTGGTGGTGGCCCTCCACCCCTCCTACCACCCCGCCACTCCCCCCAGAAGTGTTGTTGATGGTGCCGCTGATGGAGGGGGGAATGGTGGGGCCGAAGGTGTTGGTGAGGGCCCGGGACAGGGGCAGCCGCGGGTAGAGTACGTCATCCGTCAGGTCCCACAGGCAGAACTGGGTGTCCTGGCCCACCGAGCCGAAGCGGTAGGTGACCGACGGCGAGCCGCCCTTGGAGCTGTGACGGGAGAGGCGGGACAGTGTGCTGCTCGTGCGCACGCGGCCAAAGTGCAGCGCTCCCTGCTGCAAGTCCTCCTCACTGCCACTCAACTCCATGGGCTCCTCGTCCTCCAGGCTGGTGGTGAAGGGGTCAAAGGCCACCACGTTCACCCAGGACTTGTGGCCGTGTCCCCGGGCAACCACCCGGCTCTCCGCGAACGACCACACCGTCACGAGGTCGTCCTCGCCGCCCGTGGCCAGGTACTTCCCGTCGGGGCTCCAGGAGACGCACAGCAGGCCGCCGAAGTAGCTCTTCATCACGCCCTGCAGCTCCATGGAGTCAAAGTGGAAGACGCGCAGGCAGCCGTCCTGGCCCACGCACGCCACGTGCACGCCGTCCGGCGAGAAGGCAAACTCGTTGAGGCCGCCGTCACCCACGGCCCAGCGCAGCAGCGGATTGCGGGGCGTTTTGGTCTTGCAGGCGTACACGGCGAAGCCCTCGCCTTGGCGCAGCAGGGAGTACTGTGGGGAGGCAGTGCCGCACGGGTGGTCCACGTTGTAGAGGTAGAGGTGGCCGCTGGCATGGGAGGCCAGGAACAGGTTCTCTGACTTGGGCAGCCATTTCAGACAGGTCACCTTGGACTTGTCTATCAATCTCTGAAACGCAACATGTGGGTGTGAGAATGACACTGGTTTTAGCAACACTAGAACATTTAAAAACTCTTATCTGTAATGTGCAGCAATAACTATAAGATAAGGATCCGGCAGAGAGCAACATCTGAACTAATCTGAATAAAATGACATCAAGGCCCAGTTTTTTTTTTTTTCTTTTTTTTCCCTAAACTCCTCCCTGGTTTTCTTTAAAGGTAATCAAGGCATTGGGATAAGACAGTTCTTCTCCTGGGTTCTCTACACACGTGTCATTAGGGACTTTAATTTTACGGGTCGGTTCTCAAAATAATGTGTATGGTGAAAGAAAAACTTGTGTGAAATGTTATGGATAAAACAATAAGTAGCATGCCGTTTTTAAACATGATTAGGATCTTGTAAAACAACTTCAGCTGATTCAAAGAGGTTGTGGCAGATTTCAAAACTCTTCCACAGCACGACACACATATCTTTGATTAAAGTCTGGCTTACACTTCATTTGGACAGTCAAGATTACAGTCTGTAAATGCTGTACACTTTCATATGCAGAGTTTTCACAGAGTTTGGTTCTGTACGACAGCAGCTTGTTATACAGGTATTGAGTATTGATATAGAGGTGATATTGTCGACATAATAATCATAGCCACTATGATTCAGTGCCGATACATCTATCACTCTATTGTAAATATATCAAGATTTGTTTAAAAAGGTTATGCACGCCACGGTTTGTTCATTTTGCATTGATTAGCCCATTTGCTTGATAAGTCTTACCTGCATCAGGACATAATGACACCAGTATAGGGGAGGGACAAGCCATGGGTAGGAGCAGGCACCTGTAACCAGGTCCTAAAATCTCCTCGGAGTTCAGGGTTTCGCTTAAGTCTTCAAATGGATTTTAAAAACATTTTCCTAAGACCGTTTCTAGATGTTTTATGGATGTATGTCCAGCTTTATGCCAACATGTTGCCCTTCTGTCATAGCATAACAAGTGTATGATATAATTTAGGCCTCTCTCTCTCCAAACCATCTGAGAAAAGGTCCTAGGAATTCTTTTCAAACCCGTTTTAAAACAACAACAAAAAAAACAACCTCTAAGCTCAGAGTACATTAAGACACTGCCCGCAAACTCTGAGCCAGGAGTTAAATCAATAATAAAAGCTTATATCAGCTTACATCGGGTTTTAAGATACCACAAATTATAGACAGTGATGATGTTCAATGAATATTGTTGCAAATCATGGGTAATTACCAAACACAATGAAGCAACGGCAGCTGCACACTCTACATAACACCTCCGATGACCGTGGTAAGTGTAACAACGTAGCAGGTGTTAAAATAAATGGGTAAACGTTGCTAGTGAAAATACTGCAATGGTGACATGTCTAATTTAATTTGCCTGGCCGACAAATCTCTTTTTTTTACTAGTTTGTAATATCTGGAATAATGTAACAGGCATCTTGGCATTGAATCCTGCAGTATGATTGTAAACAGTGTAATTGTTGTTATTTTGATAACATCACCGATATATCAATGCTTGTTCCAATGACTCAATTGTAAGACTTGTTCCAATGACTCAATTGGATCACTAAAATGTTTAAAAGGTCTTTCATTGTGACTGACCTGACTTACATTAGCTAAATGATTTCAAATACCCTATTTATAGGCACGTCCAATTAAAGTGTCTTCGTAAACATGGTAAATAGCTCAAAACAAATAACAGTGTATGACCAAAATAAAATTTTTGTTATTTATATTTTATTAGCCTAGAGTGTTTAGGCATACCATACATTAAGATACGTGTAAAAGGATTATTTGATGGGACGGCCATATACATTAAAACATTCTTTGAACACCTCCAAAAAGTGCCTATCTCTTGCACAGGGACCACAGGAGTATGAGTAAAATGTCTATTCTTTGACGCTTTAAGCTTAGATGCTCTGAGCTGTGCGAGGCAAATGGTTACATGCTCTGAGCTGTGCGAGGCCACTAGAACAGGAGTGAAAGTGGTCTTACACCTACAGGTCTAGAGGAGGTTAACTGACTCAGGAGAAACCGAGCAAAGGTAAAAAAGTATTCAGACATCATCACACTCCATCTCCTGAATTTAATTAAGAACATTGTCTAAGAAGACTTCAAAAGATAGAAAAGTGTCTGTTCAAAATTCTCATATGATTTAAAACAAATAGCAACACAGACCTAGCCTGTAGCTCAACCCTGCTCCCAACCCATAGTAGAAGAGAAAGGCAGACTAACGGACCAATCCACAACACAAACATACCTCCTCATTAAAGAGCTTGCTTGTCTCCTTCTTTATGGGGTCCAGGTATTGAACCTGGCCAGCTGAGAAGCCCACAATGAGGGCCACACTGTCAGCTGTGGCAGAGTACTGGTTGAAGTCATGGCAAGTGGGCTGGGTGCCCTTGTAGATACGCTTGTCTATGGGTTTACTGAGATCCACAGCCTACAAAGAAAACAAACAGGTCAGGTTGTTCGATTTCAGTATTTGCCCCCTTTGTGGCAGTTCGATTTGGTGCACATTACATCTTATTATTAGCTTATAGAGACTGTTTGAAGATTTGAGGACAAAACAATCATTCAAATTGTAAGTATTTTGTAAAACAGAAAACATACACTTGTTTTTACAATGACGCTGTAATTTCCAAGATCATATGCGGTTACATTCTTACAACTGTATTTCAGAAACGCTGAAACACTGTATCATTATACTCGTACCCTATACAAGGCTTTACATACGTGCGATGTTTTTTCGTTGTAGACCGATGCCTTAGAACGATTCTTTTGCTTTAAAATGAACGTGTTCACATTTTCTAAGGATTTTAAAGGTGATGCGATTTGGATTAAAACATGAGCAAAATAGTCTGCGACTGAGACAGAGCAAGTGAGTGTCACATAAATTTCAACTAGCTAGCAAATTAGCTAACGTAAGCATATCAACCTCAGTCGAGTATTGATCAATTAGAGCCGGCTACGTTATCTAACTTACCTTCTTGATATTTGTGTAGGTGTAGAAATAAAGCTCTCTTCCGATGTTAAAACACACTCGCTCTGATTCTTCGCTCGGGTCCTCCGGCTGAAGCTTCACCATGGAGACCCTGACAGGAGGGAGGAAGCCCGCCGGAGAGGAGTTTGCTGCGGCATTGGAGGCAGCTCCAGGCCCTTGCACCAGACCTACACCACCACCGGGTATCGAACCCGGTCCACCCCCGGGGCCCACCGTGTTACCTGTGGACGGACCCCGAGGTAGTCCGCCTCGTTGTTGTGAATCCGAGAGGGTGAGCAGCTTGTAAAAACCCTCTCTAGTCCTGAACTGGGATTTAATCTCATTTATATCCTTCAGAGCGCCTCCATCACCGGCCATTTTTAGTACAAACAAGCCGCACAGGAAACTGAGATTTTGACCTGGAAATAATACTCGAAACTAGAATGAAAATGGGAGCGACGTGCATAATTAGTTAGCCTGTAGTAGGTCTAATACATGAATGGTTATTTAAGCATTTTTTCTAAGAATATCGAGCGAAAATACTGACAGATGTTCTTCCATGGTTATGTAGCCTAGCGGTATCGGTCATCCATCATCAACACGGGTTCCATGCCCCTTTAGTGTTTGAAGCGTGCTGCAAGTTCACGTCTGTCAACGAACTGACTATAGACCAACCGTGAGGCGCGTTCGTTTGCTCAGAGGGCTGACTGGTGACAAATCTTACAACTCCTGGATGGATATTTGAAGTATCAATTTTCCTCATCATGTCATTGCAATCAGTCAGTCGATGATGTGGTTAATGACGTTGCAAGCAACCATTGGTTGATACATGCGATATCTTAGCTAGGGAACGCGTTCTAGTCTGTGAAGGCGCTGCTAGCTATTGGCGGTGTAGTTGGCTCTGGCTACTCCTCATGGACTGGCAATCCCATTCAGCTGCAGTTTAATATAAAACCACATCAGTTTGCAGCCATCTACAATTGTGACCTTTCATATTTTCTTGTTGTTTAACTTACTAGTATTAGTCGATATACTCGTAAACATGTCATTTAAAAATAAACCCTTGTCCCTTTTTCTTTTCTTACTTAAATCCACCGTGTTTTGTTATAAAGTGTTTATTACCTGTGCAGTTCTCTTTCCTGGTCAAAATCTCTTTTAATTTAGTAGGAGTTGGATCAGAAATAACAACTACTGAAGACTTAAAGCGTGCACTGCCACTTGAGAATATTTATAATCATTATTCATTGCTGGCCGACGGTGTAGACCTGAACTGGTCCTGAGTGTTACTTTTCTGGATTTGGAATATAGTCAGCGTTTAAGGAATGTATATTTATCTGCTGTGTAGGCTGGTCGTTCGCCATTAACAACAGCTCCGTAGGCAGAGGTTGTCATCAAAATCTGCACCCATAGAAAGGCCTTGACACAGGACAAACATTAATACATACTTTAGTAAGAGTTTAAAGGCCAAATTTGCGAAAAACAAATGCAGCATCAGGCCAAGTCATTTGAAGTAGAAATTGTAGTATTGTGACCAGCTTCTGTTTTCAAATGGAAAAACTGCACCCTCACTGTCTTTCAACCATGTCACTTAAAGTGGCCTTCTTAAGTACACTAATGAACAATGCTAGAAATCCCTCTGTCATTTCCTCACTGAAACATTTATACACAGATCAATCAATTTCTGTTTATGTTAGAAAAAAACACTGATTAGTATTCTTTTGAAAGGGTAATATAGTAAGGGGGAACTTTTATGGGTTTCCCCAGAGTTTTAATTTGAAGAATCCCTAAAAGATCCCCTAGGACCTTTTTTATTTCAGTGTGTGGGTTCGGTGAATACCTAAAAATAAGTTTCTAGTTCCATTCAGAATAATGTGTCTAGGCAATTTACATTTAGGTTGAAATGTAAATGACTGTTCTAAAACAAGAAGTCAGAACTGGGCCATCTTTATTCAGTAAATGTTCCCTTTTATTAGAAAACATTGTGATGGGAATCATACATGTGGGTCAGCCAGGGATGAACAAAGAAGGCCAGAACTGTAGTTCTTAACAGGATAAATAGGTCTCCGTGGAGGAATGAATACACGTTTGTCCAGGCATACACGGACATCTCCGACTGTGTGAGCTAGCAGTGGAAGCACTCCCTCGGCTCACAGTTGGTGAGGGATAAATTCAGTCTTTGCTCCTTCAGTCCAGCAGCACAGCAGTATTGTTGGTCATGGGCACAGTGCCATGGCAGCTTCTTGAAGTGATCGCGGGTGCTACTTTGAGCTTGGTGCCACGTGCTAGGCTTCTCATGGTACTTGGACATAGTTCTCAGCAATCTCCAGGATGTACAGGTTACAGAGGCCGGAATGGTCATCACTCGGCCGTGTCTCCAAGACAACCATCCTGGGTTAATCAAAACTATATTTATATTTTTTTGTGTGTTTATATGTGAGTGTGTGAGTGTTTGTGTGTGTGTGTGTGTGTGTTGGTGTTTATGTACAGATAAGCCCAAAAGTATTCATACCCATGCCAAATTTTGTGCCACAGTGAATTTTTATTTGACCAATAGGTTTCTTCTGGCTGGAAATGACATAAACAAGTGACAAAACACGGTAAGACATTGTGCTGGAGATACAAATGAATGAGGTAACTATTTCTGTTTTTAGCCATGACTTGCAGTTGACTAGTAATTAACTAAAGAACTACTGCTGTTCAGCTGTTTTTATTTCAATTTATAGGTGATTAGAATGCCCTCTCATGGTGGAAATTACAAGACCATTTTAAATGGTATAGAAACGTGCATTTTCTCAAAAAATTTGCAACAATTTCAAGGGGTATGAATAATGTTGGGCATGGCATTTTTCGTAAAAATTAAAAAAAAAACACAACTAGTTACGTCATTCATTTGTACCTCCAGCACAATGTCTAACCGTGTTTTGTCACTTGTTTATGTCCTTTCCAGCCAGAAGAAACCTATTGGTCAAACAAAAATTCACTATGGCTCAAAATGTGGCATGGGTATGAATACTTTTGGGCTTAACTGTACATGTGTTTGTGTATATCCCATGAGAATATGCAGGCACACATACCGGTCTGTTCCCACCAGACGATAGATCTTCTTCAGGTCTGTGTACTCCTGCATTATGTCTGAGCCCTCTCCTCGCCTCTGCCAGCCGTGACGCCACAAAGCCATCAGACTGTTGTCAAAATACACTGAGACAGACGGACAGACATTAAGCCGTCGGCCTCTGTTTCCTCACACCTCGTAAACCTCATGACATCGAACAACCACACTGCTCTACTCACCTACCGCCTCCACATCAAAACTGAAAGTGGTCTGAGCTTGTAACATCCTGTGGCTCGTCGGCGTTCCGTCCAGGCTCACTATGTTTACTGTATCTGAGGGGGAGAGAGCCCATGTACACACAGAGAATGGCATGAGCACTTCTTCCCCTTTTCATTTCACTCTAGCAGGCTGATAGAGGCCCCCTGTCATTCATCCAAACAGACATCCTGTCTACCCAGCCTGACAGTAAAACATGACTTACTATCAATGAGCACCAGAACAGTGTTAGAATCCAGCTGGTTCAGCTGCACTCTGTCAAGACAGCGGCTCTCTGGAACACACAGACACGAGGAAAATCCGTCACATTGGTCCAGACCGGAAAAAGGGTGCAGTTTCATTGAACTGCACGTTCATGGAAACAAACGTGTCCCCGTGACGTGTCAGCCCACAGTACCTAAGCCGGTGTTAGTGAACCAGGAGGTGTTGGAATTCAGGTTGATGTTGTCCAGTTGAACGGGCTGCTCCGGACCGGGGCCCCTGGTCACCCGGATGCACACCAGGGGATACTCTTGCTGCGGGGTCACCACCATCTCAAAGACACGCAGGGGACTGGGCAGCGGGAAGTCAAAGTTCTGCGGACCCAGCGCGGTCCGGGACAAGTTAGAATGACACAGAGTCTGCTTGGTCGCTGCCTAGTTAGGAAGACGTGACGCGCTGACGTAACGTATGAACGCTAGCCGAACGCTAGCTGTGGCGTGTTTACCTTGATCAGCATGAACTTGTGCATGGGCTCGTACCACTGCAGGAGCACCACGCTGGCCTCCAGGGCGCAGCACAGGAACACGCAGCCCCGCTGCATGTTGCTGGCTGCGGGACGGACGACACAGGGCACGTCAGCTCTCCGGAGCAGTAGTTACTTTATTACCTTGATCTGAATTTGATAAGCTTTGCCTTTAGAGCCGCGGGGTGTCACAGACTCGGCCCTGCAACTCAGCGACTGGACCTTCTAAACTGAACTTTACTTGTACATTCTTACCCACTGAGCAGGTCTTGCAGCCTTTGGTGTCTGGTATTTTAGACGAGACCGCAAACTTCCTGCAAATTACAAAGGAAAACTATGTCATATTTGAGGTAGTCAACGCAACTGTAGTACTAGTGTCTGGCATTGAATTAGGGTTACCTAGGCAACAGTCTGTGGGTTGGCAAGGCCACCATTCGTTGGTCCTTTCGGGCCTGGTCATACAACTCCTTCAGGAGGTGACAGTAGAGCTGGGATGACTTACCTGTGAAGGAGAACACACACACACACACAAACATGCACAATCACAAACACACACACACACACGTACACGCAGAGTTTATTTCAGCCTAATACAATGTCATAATTGTATTATATGCCTATGGCTTGCTGAATCTCACCTGATACGGACATTAGTACATTACTTATGGTGTAGACCCAGCTGCACCTCCCTGGATACAGCTGAAGGGCAGATGCGTACAAAAGAATATTTAATGTGTACCAAGAGAGGTTAGGAACGACTCACATGCAGACATTATGTTGAAGCAGTTTCCAAACAATTTTGCGGCGCTGTATGACATTAGTTTCACTCAGTCGTATGGTCCAACTGTATTTAGCATGAGCTTCATCACTAAACATCGCTAACATCACAGTACATTCTTACCAGTTCCATGGTGGCCTCTGAGCTGTTCAGGTTCAGGGTGTAGATGCCCTCGTCTGCTCCCAGGATTAGGTGGTGGTCTTTGGTTGTTGGATGGTCCCACATTGTTGAACAATTGACTTTCAGTGGACAGCCATGGAACACTTTCTTAAAGTACACCTTGGTATGAAGTTGAGAACAGGGCCCATATTTACTCTATTCACTGCTGAGCTAGGACCAGATTCCCCGTGTTCATAAAATCTGATTTATTTTGTTTTAAAAAGCTATAATGATCCTAGATTAGCACTCATACTCTGAGATGCTTTAAAAAACAGGGACAAGAGGCATTTTAATTGTTCATACTGTAGAATGTCTACAGTGTTCCAGATAAAAGTCTGTGCATCACTACAATAGCTGTCATAAATGGATCGACACACTCGAGAGATAAGTGGACACACTTACTGGAGGTTTCTTCAGAACTGGGCTGGGACATTCAGGTGCATCCTAAAAACAGACAGCAAACAGACTGTAAACATGCATACTGTAGTCCATTGATCCAACTTTCTGCTAACGAAAAACTTATTTCCAAAAGTGAAAAATGAAAGAGTGTTAATTAATTCCCGGTCCCATCCATACCTGAAGAGGTTGTCTTCTCCTCCTCTCTATCTTGGGGGGCAACTCAGGTGGTTGGAGATTCTCTAAGCTGTTTGTTATGGAAACAGGGTCTACAGTGGACACAATCACGTGGTTGCTGAACCATAGGGAGCTTGGAGAGTATGCACTTCAGAGTAAATGTTGCAGGTCAGAGGTCACTCGCCATAAATTGCATTGATTTGAGAAGGCACCAAGATAATTGTGGCAAAGATAACTGTTGTTTTACAAATACGCCATGAGAGTGGAGCTCACCAGACTTGACATTCCGCTGGGAGCGAGGACGTGGGACGGGGCGCGTCTGGGTGCCACTACAGGTCCGGAGGAGGGGTGAGGGGGCGTGGAGGGAGCACGTTTGCCGGCTACGTTCGTCGTCCCCTGTCACACTCTCCTCAGAGCTTGTACGAGCCTTGGGCTAAAAACAGGAAGTTGGGCACTTTTGAGCTTCAGCCACTGTCTTACTGTATTGTGCGTGACGGCACCATATGAGACACATGGGAACTGTAATGGTAAGACGTTGCCATCGGTTTTTAAAAACGACATGGCGGTTGTTTACCTTGGGAGGGAGTGGGGGAGGGATGTCATCTAACGGGACGGTGCTGCTGCTCAGGGAGAAACACACACCAGATCAGGGTTAAAGAGGAGCGTTCACATCCACCTCTGGGAGCTTTACTGTGGTAAGGCCTGGCATTTTCAGAGCAGTCCTTAGTACATGATCCAGGATACGCTTTATCACAGTGACTCGGAGCAAAGTCCTAGATCCACCAGCGCTCCAATACACTTTGTGAAATACACTCCATCAGATCAGAGTGAATAGTAGTGATGGCCAAACGAGGGTTCATTAGTGTTATTGTAGCAGCAGGATTTTATGCTGGCAGCACTCAGATTTTCTTTATATCACAATAAAAGCCATCATTGAACTTTATAAGGCAATATAGTTAACAATCTAGTCTGTAAAAATGAAAAGACAAGAACAATATTGTAACGGACATTAAACATGAAATGGACAGACTAGATTGTTAACTATATTGCCTTATATATTTCAATGATGGCTTTTATTCTGAAAATATAATCTGAGTTGCTATCATAATTTCCTGCTGCTAGAAGAACGGTAATGAAGCCTCGTATGGCCATCACTAGTGAGTGGGGATGTTTTAGTAGAATTGCTTACCTTCTGGCCTGGATAGTAGGGCTTTAAGGGAGAGTATAGAGGGAATGGGGAGATGGTTACCAAATAACTCATACACGTGGAGTGTATTTCAAAGGTTATTAATTAATTAATTACAAATCAAGTGTGCATTGTAATTACATGTCTATATCATCGTAGTCATCATCGGAGTCCAGGGATTGGTCTCTAGGGGAAAGAAATAAACATCGCTGCATTAGTTGTCAACACTGATCTAGTCATTCTTGACTGGATAATGTGTCCTTAAAAAAGAGAACACTGGATGCATCTATAATGAACAACTATAGACCTGTATCAAATCTCCCTTTTATAGCCAAGATCATTGAGAAGGTTGTCTTCAATCAACTCAGCAATTTTGTGACCTCAAGCGGTGTCTTAGACAAATTTCAGTCAGGTTTCCGACCTCACCACAGTACTGAAACGGCCCTGATTAAAGTTTTAA
>JACXGI010011499.1:13623-24957 GCA_016801175.1 Esox masquinongy | reverse complement strand
GACACCTGTCCACAACCTCAAACAGTCACACTCCAAACTCCACTATGGCCAAGACCAAAGAGCTGTCAAAGGACACCAGAAACAAAATTGTAGACCTGCACCAGGCTGGGAAGACTGAATCTGCAATAGGTAAGCAGCTTGGTGTGAAGAAATCAACTGTGGGAGCAATTATAAGAAAATGGAAGACATACAAGACCACGGATAATCTCCCTCGATCCGGGGCTCCACGCAAGATCTTACCCCGTGGGGTCAAAATGATCACAAGAACGGTGAGCAAAAA
This sequence comes from Esox masquinongy, assembly GCA_016801175.1. Taxonomy (NCBI): domain Eukaryota; kingdom Metazoa; phylum Chordata; class Actinopteri; order Esociformes; family Esocidae; genus Esox; species Esox masquinongy. The sequence continues at coordinate 24,677 of JACXGI010011499.1, read as the reverse complement.
TCCCAGAACCACACGGGGGGGACCTAGTGAATGACCTGCAAAGAGATGGGACCAAAGTAACAAAGGCTACCATCAGTAACACACTATGCTGCCAGGGACTCAAATCCTGCAGTGCCAGACGTGTCCCCCTGCTTAAGCCATTACATGTCCAGGCCCGTCTAAGGTTTGCTAGAGAGCATTTGGATGATCCAGAAGAGGATTGGGAGAATGTCATATGGTCAGATGAAACCAAAATATAACTTTTTGGTAAAAACTCAACTCGTCGTGTTTGGAGGAGAAAGAATGCTGAGTTGCATCCAAAGAACACCATACCTACTGAAGCATGGGGGTGGAAACATCATGCTTTGGGGCTGTTTTTTTGCAAAGGGACCAGGACGACTGATCCGTGTAAAGGAAAGAATGAATGGGGCCATGTATCGTGAGATTTTGAGTGAAAACCTCCTTCCATCAGCAAGGGCATTGAAGATGAAACGTGGTTGGGTCTTTCAGCATGCCAATGATCCCAAACACCGCCCGGGCAACGAAGGAGTGGCTTCGTAAGAAGCATTAAGGTCCTGGAGTGGCCTAGCCAGTCACCAGATCTCAACCCCATATAAAATCTTTGGAGGGAGTTGAAAGTCCGTGTTGCCCAGCGACAGCCCCAAAACATCACTGCTCTAGAGGAGATCTGCATGGAGAAATGGGCCAAAATACCAGCAACAGTGAGTGAAAACCTTGTGAAGACTTACAGAAAACGTTTGACCTCTGTCATTGCCAACAAAGGGTATATAACAAAGTATTGAGATGAACTTTTGTTATTGACCAAATACTTATTTTCCACCATAATTTACCAATAAATTCATTAAAAAATCCTACAATGTGATTTTCTGGATTTTTTTCCCCCTCATTTTGTCTCTCAGAGTTGAAGTGTACCTATGATGAAAATTACAGGCCTCTCTCATCTTTTTAAGTGGGTGAACTTGCACAATTGGTGGCTGACTAAATACTTTTTTGCCCCACTGTATAGAGAACAATAATGGGCCCAGAACCGAGCCTTGAGGAACACTGAAACATACCTTTGATTTGTCAGAGGATATGCCATCCACACATACGAACTGATATCTTTCAGATAAATAAGATTTAAACCAGGCTAGAACATGTCCACGTAGCCCAATATGGGTTTCCAGTCTCTCTAAGAGAAGGGAGTGATCAACAGTGTCAAAAGCAGCACTAAGATCAAGAAGCAACAGGACGGATGCAAAACCTTTGAGGCCATTAGAAGGTCATTTGTTACCTTCACGAGAGCAGTCTCAGTACTATGATGGGATCTGAAACCGGACTGAAGCATTTCATAAATGTTATTTGTCTTCAGGAAGGCATTCAGTTGTTGGGAAACACATTTTTCTAAGATTTTTGAGAGGAACGGGTGGTTTGATATTGGCCTACAATTGTTTAATATGTCAGGATCCAGATTCGTTTTTTTAGGAAGAGGCTTAATTTCCGCTATTTCTAGTGAGTTTGGTACACATCCGGAGGAAAGGGAGCAATTTATTATGTTCAACATTGCCTGATCTAGCACAGGAAATAGCTCAAGTAATTTTGTTGGAATCGGGTCTAGCTGACAATTTGTGGGTTTAGAACTCATTACAAATTTAGTGAATGTGTCGAGCGATACGGGATCAAAAACTTCAAGTGTCCCCATTGACACCTGGTCAGGGAGGTTCAGGACATTCTCAGGACAACTGAGATTTTGGGGACTATAACTATTATAACGAGGAGTCAGTTATTTGTTTTCTAATGCGGACGATCTTTTCATCAAAGTAATTCAGGTATTCATTACAGCTAAAGTGAAGACACTTCACTTGTTGAGCGGTGCTTTTTTGTTAACTTTGCAACTGTATCGAAGAGAAATTTTGGATTGTTTTTGTTCACCTCAATCAGGTTGGAGAAATAAGCTGATCGAGCAGATGTGAGTGCTTTTCAGTATTGTAGTGTACTGTCTATCCAGGATAGTCTGAATACTTCCAACTTGGTGGAGCGCCACTTTTGCTCCAATTTTCTGGAGGCTTGCTTGAGTGCTCTAGTATTGTCTGTGTACCAGGGAGCAAGTTTCTTGTTGCGTATTTCTTTTGTTTTTAGTGGTGCAACCGTATCTAATGTATTTCGCAGTGTTGATTTTAGATCCTCGATTAGATCGTTTGCGGATTTATTTACTCTGTCGTTGATGAGCGAGCTTGTAAGAATATCAAGAAATCTATTTGTAGTCCGAGAATTTATAGTACGGCTTTTGAAACTCATTGTTTGCAGAGCAAGTGGATTTCTTGTTTTAACGGTAAATGTAATAAGACACTGATCTGATATTCCAGGATTTTGGGGGAAATTATTAGATCTGCAATATCTCATTACAGGACTAAATCTAAGGTATGATTGTGGCAGTGTGTTGGACCTGAGACATGTTGGATAAAACCCATTGAGTCAATTATGGCTTCAAAGGCTTTTTGAAGAGGGTCATTGGATTTTTCCATATGAATATTGAAATCACCAAATATTAGAATACTATCTGCCATGACTACAAGGTTAGACAAGAATTCTGTAAACTCATTGAGGAACATTGTGTATGGCCTGGGGGGCCTGTAGTAGCTATGTAAAATTATTTATCAGCCTGGTTAACTTTCATGAGTAAAACTTCAAAAGAATGAAAACCAGTGATGTGTTTGAGAGTAAATTTATATTTACTGTCATAAATACTAGCAACACCCCCTCCTTTTCAGGATGCACAGGGGATATGATCAGTAGGATAGCCAGGAGGAGAGGCCTAATTTAGGACAGTAAATTCATCAGGCTTTAGCCACGTTTCACACAAGCCAATAACATCTTCATTTCTTCATTTACTGCAACTGCCTTTGGAGCAAGGGATCTAAGATTTAGGAGTCCCATTTTGAGATGCGTCATTTTTATTTGTGACCGAGATGGAGGAAGGCTTTATCTTAATAAGGTTGCTATTGTTAGCACTACCTTGTTTAACTTTTCTCAGCCTGCAAAAGAGTCACAGTGGCAATAGGTAAAACTGTACTAACTACTCTGGCTATACTATCGACAGACTCCACTATGCTAGCAGGCTGGCTAACAGCCTGCGGCCTGACCTGCACCCTATCTCATGGTGAGGCTATAGGAGTGAGACTCCTGTCAATGTTCCAAGATAAAAGAAGAGCACCACTCCAGCTGGGATGGAGTCCGTCGCTCTTCAGCAGATCAGGCCTGGCCCTATTTCTGGGAGAGTCCCAAAAAGAGAGACCGTTATCTACAAACTCTACCTCTAACAACTAGGGGCTAACAACACTGTCGTTTCTTCCTGGTGGCACAGACGCAGTTTTTTCCATTTCTACACTAACATGATCCTTGCCTGACATTTGCGTCTGAAGCCAAGCCTTTAACTCTGCTATCTTTACCTGAAGACGATAGTTCTCCGTGTTGTAGCTACAACAATGACAGTGATTAGGCATAATAATGGTACTTAGCTTCGGGTGTTCAGGTGAGAGTAGTTCCGTTAATTATGTCAAAATAGAGACCCGGTGTAGAAAAGTTGGGTAAAAAGTCAACAGATAAAAATATTGCGTTGGTAAACTTTTAAGTAGATTTAACCAATTAGTTCATATAGAGTAAATTCGAAAATTAAATGTAAATTAAAAGTAAATTCGAAAAAGTTTGGCAGGTAGCCAGGTAGGTAACAGCAAGCAGCGTACAGCACGTCAACGTTTTTCACTCTTTTCACAACCTACTGCTGTTAGACTTACCTGAGATTATAATCCTGTTGCTGAGCTAGGATGTAGCAGCTAAATTACAAATTTGTTTGAAAGAAAAATTACTTAGTTTCAGCTGAGAGGTAATCAGTGAGAACGTGGCAATCCCTAATCAGGATGAGGGACATCACAGTGGGGGAGTTAGACACAGGCTCCTTTTAAAATGTGAACTAAACTGACTTTGAGATGTTCTTAAGTTATTTAAAATATATATATAGACATGATTAGAACCATCAATCTACCACTATCTGGGATTCTAGAGATATTTTACCAACCAATATATGTAAATTTTTTTTTTTGTTTTTTTTTAAATGTATTCCAGTATGTTACTTTTGCATATGGGTTGACATTGTCAACTTATAGTCTCACGTAAATTCACACAGGTGCTGCCTGTTGGAGAAAAAACAGTCAAGCCGTTCACTTCCACCGCAGCCCCACCCAGAACACTGAATTGTGCACTTAACCGATGGGCCTTAACCGATGGACAGCATTGTGTAAGTTCTATATAGATAATTATCTGCACTTTGGCAAGTTGTTTTTACTGACTTTCTTCATACAGAGTCACAGAGTCATATTTCTCCCAGGCATATATTCAACTTAGTGCCTGAGAGTCAAGTACTCCACACACCCCAGCCACAGGCTATTTATCTACTTATCTTTGCACCGATAGTTTCCATAACGGAGCTTGAGATCCCATACAAAAAGACTCAGAAAAAGCGTTATTTGCAATCCTTGAATACTTGGACTGGACTGACTGTGCACACACACACACACATACACAAATGCACTTCATAACTGCAACTACCAGATTCCTTTTTACTCGTGACTTTACTATGTTTGCATATCTTTTCATGTGATTATGTTTATTAGCAGTTTGCATGATTCTGTTCATTCATTTTTTTAAACTTTTGCCCAATTTCTCTTCCCAAATTTGTGATAGGAAATTTGTTGTTATAAAAAGCAACCTGTTGGCCTATTTTTCTTCCAGGTAAGTTCTCCAAGTGGCAAGCTTCAGGAAGGTTCTCCCATCTCCACAGTAACTCTGGAACTCTGTCAGTGAGACCTGTCTTGGTCACCTCCCTGACGAAGGCCCATGACATGGGATTATTCATCAACCAAAATATTGTGGGGATCTGGATGCATGCATGCATTCATTAGGCAACACTATTTACTACATGGTCAGTGACCTCATACACTGCACCACAAGGATCGCGCTACAGCAATGACGCCATCTAACCCTGGAGCACCACAGGGATCGCGCTAGAGCAATGACGCCATCTAACCCTGGAGCACCACAGGGATCGCGCTAGGGCAATGACGTCATCTAACCCTGGAGCACCACAGGGATTGCGCTAGAGCAATGACGCCATCTAACCCTGGAGCACTCGTCTTTAATCCATGACATCCTCCCGGAGGCCATATAAAATACAAATATCAAAGAGAGCGCATGTTGGATCTGAGGGGAAAGTATCCATATACTGTACAGGCGTCTAGCTAGGTTTGTAGAAAACACAAAGTGCATGCACGGAAAAGCACAGGGCATGTACTTCTATAAAAATGTATTTCCTTCTAAATATCTAAGCCTATTTTTGTTTTGTTGGCAACATGATGTTGTTTAGTTTCACAGTAAAAGTGCAAAGATAGGGACTAAAGGAAAAACAGCTTGCATTTTTTTAAACAAACGAAAAAAGAAAAAAAAAGAAAAAAGAAAAAAAAAAGAAAAAAGAAATTCACCAATTATTCACCTCAGAATGAGACAGATTTGAACAATGTACTCTATAGATTAATTTCAATTATATATACAGCACATGAGGAAATAACTCAGTCTGGGCTGGCCCATCATGCATACGCAACATTGTACAGTCTACACCAAAGAACTCACAGAACTAGAATAAGATCCCATCATCCTACATCTCTTCCACTATCCACTCTTGCAGACGTTACCTTCTCTTGTCTTTAATGTAGAGTTTTGATTTAGATCAGATTTGGGGGGGGGGGTAGATCAGCCATGAGCCAGAAGACAACTTATGTAAAAAGCATCTATATATTAGCATCTTTTCAACTTCCAATTGTCTTACATCAGGAATACAACCAGGCAACCCTAGGTCAGCCGGCACGCAATTAAAAGTGATGATTGTTGTTGTTACCCTCAGCTGGGTCTTCCGCATGAGAGGCTGTGTCTTTAACCACTACACCACAGAACTATACATTTGCTGAGTGTCGGTATAGCGTCTCGACAGTAGATCCTTTTTTCACGCATTAACATCACGCCAAATTTCAATATTTCGTTAGACACAATGAACCATTGTGTTAAACTGAGTAACGTTTCTTATTAAGTTTACCTCCACCACAAATAGTATCTATGAACTGTATGGCTTTTGCCACGGGCCGTTTTAACAGCTTATTAGCCAGTAATAGGCTTAATAGTATCTACGAACTTACTAACTGGAATAGTCATAATAATTGAGCAATTGCTAGCAAGACTGAAGAAGAACTTTACACTGCCAAAGCTATTTCATTTCATGGCACAACTATGTTTGTTTTTCTTTCATTTGTTAATGACATTGATACAATAACTATCAGTATAGGTGATGATAACTGACTTTTTCATCAAGTGAAAACACGAGAGAATTGTGGAAACGCCAACTCTTTTACTGCCCAAGGAGTTGTGATCTAGCCTATATTACCCCAAAAAGCATGCACGGATGTGTACTTTGAAAATCCACCAGAAATAGTTGCAATATAACTGTAAACAGTTTTATTTTAGGCATACTATAACGTAGCTACTGAAGGTTGTAGCCAGCAAAGTTTCTGACTATCCTGAACAAATCTGAATGCATAATTTGTTTCGGGCCCTAAAAACCAGGGACCAAGTGCATAATCCATGTGTTCTGATAGACTCAGACCTCACATTTAACAGTCATATCAAAGCGGTCACCAAAACAGCATTCTATCATCTTAAAAATATAGTCAGAATCAAGGGCTTGGTGTCCCAAAAAGACCAAGAGAAGTTCACCCATGCTTTTATCTCTAGTAGAGTTGACTACTGTAATAGCCTCTTAACTGGACTCCCCAAAAAGACTGTAAAACAGCTGCAACTCATTAAGAATGCTGCTGCTAAAATGTTAACCAGGACCAAGAGAACAGACCACATCACGCCGGTTCTTAAATCTTTGCACTGGCTTCCAGTCAGTTACAGAATAGATTTTAAAGTGGTGCTTTTAGTTTATAAATCACTGAATGGTTTAGGCCCTGAATATATTTCTGATATTTTTGAAGAATATACACCGAGCAGTGCTCTTAGATCCATGAACTCAGGTCAGCTAGTAGAGCCCAGAGGCCAAAGTAAACATGGCCAAGCTGCGTTTAGCAATTATGCTGCACACAACTGGAATAAATTACCAGAAGATCTTAGACGCGCCCCAAACGTATCAATTTTTAAATGCAGGTTAAATACACATCTCTTTTCTCACGCCTATGACTGAGCGCTTAGTCTTAACCGCACTGTTTAGCATTTCAGCTTTTATAGCTTCCTGTGTTTTCATCCCATTTTTATTCTATTTCTATTTTTTTATTCTATGTTTTCTTATTATGATGTTGTTTTGATGTTTTCATTTGAGTATTTGTTTTTATGCTATCGTATTTTTTCTTTTTCTTTGTAAAGCACATTGAATTGCTTCTATGTATGAATTGTCCTATATAAATAAACTTGCTTGCTTGACTGTAACAAGGCTCAAATGCAGGACCTCTGGTTTGCTAGTCCACATCTCTAATCACTATGCTGATTAACAAGGGGTAGTCAGTCAGTCAGTCACTCACTCATTCACTCACTCACTCAATAAGAGAGATTCGCTCTTTTCGGCCAGCTCCGCTTATGTGGTCCAGCAAATATAATGTTAAAAACAATTAGGAATATGCTAGTAGGTTTTAATATTATCAGTGTGGTACAGTTTCATGTTGTCCATGACAGAGCTATACAACTCAACATGGAGTGAGTTGAGCAGCATTGCTCTATGTGACCGGCACATAACCCACTGAAATTCCCAAACTCCCTTTAAAAAATTGTGGTTTAGGTGGGCAGCTGGTCGTTTGGGCCGGGGATGCACTGATCTCTCTGTTTTAAAAGGCCAGAATCCATTTTCATTCTTGTTTGTGTTCAAAACCAAGGATTTGTTTGCAGCTGGATAGAGTATCACATGATTGATCATGTCACTCGTGCATCTTTAAGGCAATACTATATATATTGCCAAGCATTTTAATTTGAGAGATATCCGACTTCATTCAGGCATCACTGATTATAAATAACATACCCTCCCTAAGATGACAGAGAACACTTCTCATTTTCAACAACGACCTAGGAGCCATTAGGGTAAACTGTCTTGTACATAGCTGAAGGCATTGCGTCAGAGGTAAATAGGTTATGTGAATTTTCTGGGTATAGCTTTATTTAAACAGGAATTTAACTTCTACATGGTAGCTCATCACTAGGATTAAAAACTCTAGTTTCATGTCAAGACAAACAACATTGAGTGTATGACCTATTAACCTGGGTCACAACATTCAAATTTTTTCCCCAAATGAATTCCTTGGTGGGCAATAGATAGATTAGATGAATTCTATTGTTCAACTTGTCATCTATGTCAAGACAAACAGCATATGAAAAAAAAACCTTTTCTACAACCATACAGTGCCCTCCATATTTACAGGGACAGTAATGTCGAAATTGCAATTTTTTTCTATACACTCAAGTCATATGAAAATGTGATTAAACGATGAATATGCGTCAAATGTACAGAAAGACACCTATTTTCTGTCTTTTTCTACATATATATGTTTTACTAACTACAAATTACAGCACTTTCAGTGTTCCATCCATGCACTTGCTGATTACGGTTTGCATCTTGCAGTGTAGCCTTTGTAATTCTGCTGCTGAAGTCTTCTGTGAACAGTTTGTTGGAGTGATTGTGACACTTTCACCCCAGCATTCTGGTGGTAGATGATTTCACAATTTTTTTAGGGTTGTTTTTCACACCTCTAGTTATTTTTCTGTCGTCAACTGCTGTTGTTTCCTTGGCCTCCCTGATTGTTGCAGATTGCAGAAGATAACATTTGTTTATTTTTCAGGACATTCCAAACTGTTGAATTGGCTATGCCAAACTTTTGTTCTATTGTTCTAATTTAGTTCTTTTCTTTTAGCATCCAAATAATTTGCTTTGCTTTCATAGACAGCTCCCTAGTCTTCATGTTGGATTATGCCTACTGACAACAAACAGACCCCAAAGGCAAAAGCAAAACCTCAGACTTCACATTCACAGCTCTTTTATGTGTGAACAATCAATCCAAAAGGAAACACTTAATCAATAAGAACCACCTGTGAGCCAAATGTCCCAAAACATATGCTCATAAAATGGGGAGCTCATGCTGTTATTCTTAGTTCTGTTATTCAGTGCGTTTGCCTCTTATTCTTTTAAGGTTTTGAGTGAGGAACAGAAGGGTTAAAATTAAGAGACCACTGCAAATTGAACACTTCTGTTCCTCTCTCAAAACTTTGCTTTTCAACTTTTTTGGAATGGAAAGAAAAAGGTGCAGTGGTTTCAATTATTTCCGGAGCTGTATATTTCCTACCACAAATGACCAAAATGCCCCAAAACTTAAACTGAATCCCAGATTTAAATCATATTTGGATAAGGAACCGATATCAACCAACACAATGACACTGCCCAAACATTTGTTTTCTTTATTTTTTACATTGGAATCACCGAATTGCTAACTGACAATATTTGCTAGATCCAGCACATATACAGACAAGTTAGTGTCTATTATCTCTCCTGTCTACATTTACTATACTTCTACTGAGGAGAGGAGAATCTGCCAAGGAAGAGGATGCTTTTGGTTTTGTTGTGCCTGATAAAGAAGAGGAAGGGGTGATCTGCGGTGAAGTGTTCCTCTCGGAACATACAGAACGCTACCATCCCAGCAGTGGCAGCCGCAGCCTCTGTCCCCTCCTCATTTACCTCCACAAAGGCCTTATGTACCACAGTAGACAGGAAGAGCCCTCCCTTCCCATTCATCCCCGAAAGGTCAGCCAGCCCCCCTGTGAACACGTCCTTCATGCCCAGCGCGGCCAGGGGCTCGTTCAGCTTGTAGTCCTCTTCCAGTTTGAACTTAGGCAGATGAACTATGATGTCAGTGCCCGTGTCCATGTTCTCCCTTCTGGTCCACTCATCCAGTTTATCCACAGTCAGCTCTCTCTCCAGCTAAATGGTAGTTTGGTACACAGAGTTAAAATCAAGTCACACACAGTTGAAACACAGCTGGTATATAGGAGTATTCACTTTTTTTATCCATGGTATTATTTGTCTCTGAAGAAACACCAGAATTCCATGGCTAGGTCAGAAGAAACAGTCCATATATCCACTATGTTGGTGCTCCACAAAGCACATGATATAGATCATGTTTGGTTTAACTTTCAGACGTTACTATGCAGTGTAGCAAAAAGAGGGCCAAGGAAACCCTTATTTTCCTAAAAGGATAACTAAGATCCCTTTAGGAAAATAAAAGACAAAAGGTAAAAGCAATTGTGTTTACCTTCACTAGGGGATCGGATCCGTCAGTGGCCTCCTCTGGCAACAGGACAAACATACTCAGCTCCTCGTCTACATATGGAAGCTCAACGATCTGCAGGTTGTAGTCTGGAACATAGTTGAAGGGGAACTTCTTCATTTGGTGCATCATCTGAACTGGCTTGCTCTCATTCTAGGAAATAAAAGAACATAAAAGAAGAGAATGAGCAACTTAATCTGAACATTTTACCTGAACATATAACCCTTGGGCCTAAAAAGTAGGTGTTTCTTTGATTACAAAGTAATGTGTCAAACTCATGCCTAGACAATGCTAAAAATTAGGCCCAAATGTAAAAGTAGGCCTGTTTTTAATTTAAAATACAGTATCTTCATATTGTCTAACAGCGTAGTATTTAATTGTGATGTCCAGTCAGTTATCATTTTATTCAATCACAGAGATTACATGTTAATATTAATATTGTGTTAATATTAATATTGCCAATATCAACCTGGTTTAGTTTGAAAGGCATCTCTTGGGTCTCTTTCTGGTCAAATCTGTTCAGCCAGTTTCCCTTGAAGTAGATGGCATTGACTAGGGCCAGTGTTGTCATGCTACTGACTGTCCCAGGCTTGAGAAGATCCTTGATTTTATCTACACACACACACACACACACACACACACACACACACACACACACACACACACACACAC
>JACXGI010011499.1:0-13523 GCA_016801175.1 Esox masquinongy | reverse complement strand
TGATTATCAGAACAGGAAGTCTCACAGTTCAACAGCAACCAGACAGATACAACAGTGTGTCCAGTTTAATGGTAGGACACCTGATGTTAAGTGTCCAGAAGGGGGTGTCACAGGGCTTTGTTCTTGGACCTTGGTTGTTAACTATCAAAATTAATAATGTTGGTAAGAAATTGTGTCAATTTAGGTGCTGATGACACTTATTTCTGAATTGAATTTAAGGAACTGCCGTCTGCTTTTAAGGTTGTCCAGGCTCAGTTTTGTCAGCTGAAGTTAAATGTAAATGCTGATGATAGAAGGCATATGATTTTTAAAAGTCTAAAACACCAGTATTCAACTCAGGCCCTCGAAGCTAGTTCCACTCCATGTTTTCATTACAACCCTCTAACCAGGGATGTATTTAGGCCTGGGACAGCAGGTGGGTGTAATTAATGATGAGTTACAACAGAAAACATCAGGCTCCAGCCCTAGCAGGGTAAGAGCTGAATACCCTTGGTCTAAATTGTAAGCACGATAGAAGTAGACAAGGTACCCACATTGAGGATCTTGTGAAAAAGCTCAGGCTACAGGCAGGTTTTTTATTTTCAGTGTTGTATTTCCTTTGAAAGAAGAACTCTTATTTTAGAAGAAAATACTACTTTACCCTGTATTACACTACATATTTCCTCATGCGGGTGACTAACCTGAATGAGACTGATATATTAAATGATCATACTCTCTGTCTGCAGCTCCACCCAGCCGTTGATCTGGGCCCTTGACTCCTCTGCGGCTCCAAGGAAGTTCACTGCCTTCATGTCTGCGTGATAGAACTTGTGAGTTGATTCCAAGTAATCCTAGGGCCGACAGCAATATTAACACAGTCAGTCTACTGTCCAATAAAGCACTGTTCTCACAGGACTAGGAGTCGATTGAAAGAGAACGTTGGGTATCTAATTATTACCCTAATACACCTGTAAATGGTATTGCTTTTTACCTTTATTTTACCAGGCAAGTCAATTCACAATATGCTTGTTAAGAATATAAAATGTATGGATCTTAAACACTTCTACAGCAGAGTGACACACAAACATAATATAAGCTGGCTTTGTGCATGTAGAATAATTGTTTCACAATCAAAAGACAAATGTTTAATTCCTGTACTTTATCCAACTCAATACAAAACATTATGAAAAGAGCAGGCCTAAATCTGTAAAATGGTTGTTAGTAGCAAGAGTATTGTGTTACTATACCCCCATGAAGAGTATGGTGTTACTATACTCACAGTAAGGAAACCGAAGGTCTCTTCTCCATACAGACGGTTAGCCAGTTTGAGGATATAAGATGCAGCGGGTGATTTGATAACTGTATTGAGTGTCTGGAAATCGGTGTGAACGTCTTTAGTCAAGTTGAACGACAGAGCCTGAAGAAAATTCAGAGAGCATAAAGATGATTAAAGTGATGATGACAGCGATTTTATTGATGATAGTGATGACAAGTGTGACGAAATAAAGCATGGACTTTATCCATAAATGTTACACACTGTCAAATGCTAATGTGGATGTACAGCTTGGTGTGGATACTGACATACTTTAAATGGTACCGTATTCCCTAAAGTGCACCACTTCTAAACTGACACATGAACTGAGGTATCATTTGAGACAGAGGGCAGGCTTCACAAACACAGATTAAACAGTAGTCCTTGACAAAATGGAATTTCTTTTGTCCTTTTTTAGTCCATGGCCATATGATTAATCTGTGATTTTGAAACTGGCCCAGAGAGAATAACCTGGTGGTTAAAGCCCTCTTCATGGTTACTAGCTAGACTGTCTCCTTGCATTGGTAGATGCTGTGATTGCTTCTTGAACAGTCTAAAGTTCAAGCAACAACCAGCTAGTCAACTTCTCTATGTACAGACACACCCCTTAACATTGTCAGCAGAGCAGGCCAAAAGAACGTACTACTGCAGTGGCACCTGTCTGTGTGTTCCTGTTAGGAAAAGTGAGGACAAACCCCCCACTTTGAACAGGAGATTTATCATAATTCAGGTTACATTTTATGGGTATAGAATTAGGGTTATGTTTAGGAGTTAGGGTTAGGTTAACTTCAGGCATAAAGATTATGTCAAGGTTAGTGTTAGTAAAACTAACGTCTGTATGCCTGTCAGTGTATGTGTTACCTTTGCCATCTGAGTGGCTGTGTCTCCCCTAGCTCCCAGATAGACCATGGCCAGAGCAGAGCTGATACTGAAGGGGGAGATGAAAATGTTCCCTGTATTGTTCTGACGCAGAACACGATACAGCTCCAAGGAAAATGCTGTGTTACAGCTACTGACAGAAGCCATGGCTGGTGACTGTAGTGTCTACAGAAAGGAGATAATGTATTGTTGAATACATGAAGATCATAAGCTCCACAATAAATTAGATGTATTTAACAAACTACCATCAGCGCCCCTTTTAACACATTAAAATTAACTAAAGTCTAAACCGCTTTAAATGGTACAATTTTGGTAGCATCTTTAGTGACCAAAATGGTGGTGTCTGTCAGTAGTCATATCTTTCCATCACTATTGATTCCTGGAAAAGTAGTCATTGGTCATATATGACTCATATTCACTTTAGAATAAATCGTATACTGAATGAAATTGTCAGCTGTGAAATATTGTCTAATGCAGAATGTTGTTGATTTCAACTCCGTAATCGAAGAAAAAGCTTTCCCGAAATAGCCCAGCCCTGGAGACTGAAGCAACCCGGAAGCACTGCAAAGAGTGAAATTAAATTCAGCAAATTTGAAACAAACCGCGGTGAGTTTTGAACCTTCAAAATCACTCGATTTTATAAAATTGTATGCGAATATGAACACTTATCGCCACTTACTGGTACTGCTTACCTCTGTTAAAAGGTGAGACGCGAACTTCCAGTGAAAGAGGAACAAAGCAGAAGTTAATGCAGGAACGACGTAACTCCTTCGGCACCAAAACCCCTAAAAAGCGTTGGGGAAAGTAGTTTATCACTAACACTTTAGGGCGTCTTTAATATAGGGTACTGTTCTACCGCACCCATAAAACTAGGAGGAGATTGAATATACAGGGATGTCATGACATGATCAGATTTGCGGAAGTCAGTCTATCAATAATGATAGTAGATATCAAATGCCTGGAATTATCACAAGGCTGGTACTGGACTTTAGTCTCACTGCAAGACCTGCCCTCCAGAGAAGAGGTAAGGCAGTGCAGCCCGAAGTACTTCAGGTTTTTTGTCGCTTTGTTACTATCAGTAATATGTGGTGTTTTTTCCTCTTAGTACAAAACTCCAACTGATCACACTTGTAACATGTTAAGTCAAAACAACTGATTGTTCTTTCATTTGGTTTGTAAAAATCTTTCACCAGAAGATCATTGATTCAACCAATACGTTTTTTTGTGAAATATATTGTGAAAAACAATACATTGTTTAAGTCATGAAAACGTTATAATGCAATCCTCTCAGTTTAGTAAGTTTAGGTTGATATAAACAACCTACATCTGTATTTTACCAACTGGTTATCATATAGGCTATGTAAATCAAACTGCAAATGTGTAGTGTTGTTTTAAATACAAGGAGTGAAGTGTTCAAACTTACCCCATGATCTGGGTTAATTGTAACAGTGCTGGGGGTGAATTGTAACAGATTGAAAAAGTGCATAAATCTGAAATAATAATTAATATAATTATAAAAATGTGAATTATTTTACCCTCTGCTAAATTATCTTTCTTAACCAAATAACAATTAGGCTAAACTAAATACCTTAATGCTTGTGGTGTGTGTGTGTGTATTTGTATGACATGGAGTGTCCACTTAATTAGAGTCACAGTTGTGACAGTGGTATTGCTACCCTGGGGCACAAGCTTGGTGGGCCCATGATTTGCATTCCCAACACCACACCCAGACCTCCTTGGACTTGTGTTCTGCAAAAACAGAACATGTAACAAATTCAATCGGTTTTACTCAGGATTAGTTATGACATTTTCTTGCACGTCGTCACAACTAATCCTGACCACTGCAACCTAGCTTCCATTTTAGGTAAACGTTAAATCTTTAAGATTGCTAACTTGCATCAAATATCTCTACACACACTGGTTTTAAACCTGATAAACATGGCAGTTGATGCTACAAAGCAGTTGATGCTATCGCAAAACAAATTTGGTCAAAATAATGACTTTCTTACTCGAAAATCTGATATCTTTCATGAGATGCTGATGAGGATGGCGGTCATAGACCTTCTCTCTCCATAATGAAAAGGAAGGGGCAAGTATAGAGTCAGGAATCTGAGGTTGGCCAGTGCTGAACCACCCGAGTGGTGGAACATAACACTATCCCTCACAATTTCACAGAGAAAACTGATGAGGTGTGCAGCCCAGCATTGTAGACTCCAAGCAGGGGCTTATGTGCTACCACCCCATCTTCGGATATAGCTTCACACATGGATATGTTTCCCCAACGTTGTCCAGGCACTTAGACAGTTGGTTATTGGCCGAACATCTTGCGCCCACAATTCAAAGTATGGCCAGGTAGAAGCCTGCTTCATCAGCAAAGATGTACTTGTGATGGTTCACATCATTTCAGTTTGGAGTTCCTCATCTGCCTTCCTGTATCTTGCTCCATGCTGAAAGAAATTGCCAGTGTTCACACCCTATCTTATATGTTTACCATTTGTGGTTACTACTATAGATGGCAAACATCTGGTATTTTACAGTAGTGTCCTGTACATAGGAAATACAGTGGTCTTTTCCTCAGTTGTTAGTGCACAACACTATCAACACCAAGGTTGTGGGTTTGAATCCTGCTGATGTCACAAACAAATCTATTACTTTTGGGTGGTCTTTCTGCACTTTTCTATCAGAAAATGGTAGGCAAAAGAATGTAAAATATATACAGAATATTCACTAAATGGTTGAGTGGTAATGAATTAAGAGCAACCGTTTTAGTGTTACTAAAAGGAATTTTTACAGTAGAGAAGAAAATTCTATCAAAAGTAATGCATCTACTTTATATGAACATCATGTATTTCAATGTGAAACATGTCTTTCTAGATGTGTTGTACTCAATGACAGATGTGCTTAGTTTTGAAAAAATTGCTTTTTAATGATCTGTCATGTTTTTTGTATTAAGAGTGAAACATTACCACACACTTGTGAAAGTAGTACCAAAGAAACAAAATGAACTGTAATTGTCCCAGTCAACCTTAGTAACTCAGATTCAGTATTAAAGAGACATTTCAAAATATTTCAACCTTATCTTTTCATTATCTCAGCACCATTTAGCGTCAGCATACCATAGTGAGAAAACAGCAGGTTTCTATGATTTCCAGTCCTGGGCTGGATTTACTTTACTTTCAATGATTAACACAGGCCTCCACAATTTGTAGCAGCATCAGAGCAGACAGATTCATCCATCTTGAACGAGACCTATCAGTAGTTGACTTTGATCCATCCTGCGATTCTGTCTTAGCCCTGTTTTTTAATCTTCGCCCTTTTCTTTCCTATCAGTCACAAATAATTGGTTTGCCATGGTGATAGATGTAGAACAAACATGTCGTATTCTCACTATCAGTACCTCGCCCCCTACTTCCTTTTGTCCAACCCTATCGCCCTCTTCTTTTTCTATAGTGTTAAGGCAGTACCCAAACAATCGTTTTACTACTCTACTGGAGAGTATGATGAATGAATCACTCTACTTCAGTGTAAAGAAAACATTTTCTCTTATAACCCTTCATATGTAATTGAAGACATTTAACTGTATGGAATTTAACTGTAAAGCTTGGTCAAATACATCAAATTTACTCTTTATTGAGTATTCCCTGTAATATTTCAGCTGACATTTTGGAAGTCCAATAATGATGATATCCAATGTCTCTGATGTTTAATTTGTTCATCCAGTGCAATTTATCACTAAGTAATTGCACTACTACTTTACCCTTAGTATCCCAGCATCATTTTGATTAACAAAAGTTCAATGTTAGCAGTAGGACATATCTATACTGGCTTTTTCTACTATTTGTTTTGCCTCTAAATAACAATGTAGGATAGTCCTGGTTGTAGCTACTGCAAAGTCTGTAACTCTTGCAGGGCACTCTGGGAACTAAAAGTATTTCAATCACCAGTCTTTTAACACATACCAGGTAAATTGGCTAAGTACTCGTTCGTATTTTCAGCAACGACCGAAGAGCAATTTGGAGAAAGACGATTTCTCAACTTACTTGCTCAGGGATTATAGCAAGCAACCTTTTAGTTGCTGTTAACCACTAGGCAACTGTGGAGTTAGATGTGTCTCAATATTCGTGAATATATCTAGAAAATCCGTGTGTATATTCATCACAACTCACAAATAAAAATAGGATTTGTGAATAAATAAATAAAAATATTTACTAAATGAAACCATTATCTGTAAATATGTAAACATATTTCAAAAATATAAATAAAATATGTAAATATGTAAAAACATATTTCAAATAAAACCCTAATCTGTAAAATAAAATTCACAATTGTTTAACATTTACAACTGTAGCTAAACCTTTACAACAGTTGCTTAACATTTACAACTGTTGCCTTACATTTACAACTCTTGTTTTCTTACTGATCGGCATTTTGTATTTACAGACTTTTTGACACACACTTTCCTTCAGTCAAGTTCTCATATGCGTGGTTTCGGTCAGAATATCCGGACTGGAGCCTGGTAGATTGGAGTCTGTAGGTAGCTAGAATAGGTTCTTCCTGAAATGTGAGTATAACTTCTATTTGTATAATATTTCCAGCAAATGACTCCATGAGCAATAGGTAATACAACGCAGAGTTCAGCCAACTAACTGAAGCACAGTTTGTACTGTAACGTCAGCCTACATCTGGTTGGCTAGCTAGCCAGCTAGTAGTAGGCAACTGTAGCCTACAACTGTAGCCTACTTGTTGCAAAGCTGCATTCGGTTCATTCAGGCTTTTCCATCTAGCTAACGTTAATGGTTATGAATGGAAAACTGTATGTATGTGTTATTCCATAGAACTGTTGTGTGTAAAGTACATAGGGATAGTACATCACCATCATGGTCCATCTACATCTCTAGTTTCAAAGGTGTATCTACTTTTTGTTTGACAAGTATTGGTCGCTACTTGTCAACCTTTCATCACACATCCAATCAGAGATTAAATTATATCTACTGCAGAACAATCAGTGCACTTTTGGCTCTCACAGGTACCTTGAGAATGGTTCTCAAGATGCTGTAAGTAACAGATTGCAATATTGGATATTTTTTTTAATCATGAGTAACCCATATTGTGTTTGTATTTCTCTTTGTTTCCTTCCTACTGTAGCTTGTGTCAACCTAGAAACTCTACCAGGCGTTCCTCAATGCCCCTCAAACCTCACCTCAAGGAAATAGGCGAACTCTTCACTTCCTGTGTTATTTTTAGAATGACATTCCCGAATATTCAGTGTTAGTTACCAAATGTACTATACTGTAGTGTTCTCTACTGACTTCTACACTACCTCATTCTCAGTGTAGTTACCATTGATTTAGTACTGTTACTTTGATAATTGGACAAAAAAGATCCAGCAATCTTGATGTATTTATGACATTACCCTGCTTCTCCGTCATGCTTTTTTCAGCAACGTGTTTTAACAAACATCCTCTTTGCCACCACTACCAAATTATGGCCCGTCATTGAACTCCTAAAAGAATCTGTCTCCAAGTCATCAGGAACTAAGGATTATTTCTCAGAGACAAGACCATAACATAAAATATGCTGTATAGTTATTAATATTGCTTTTATTATTATAATTGTTTTTGTTATGAAACATGTCCTTGTTTGACATCATGTTGTCAGTATGATTGTATAAAATACTGTTTTTGCTGGAGCTGACCACAAAGAGCGAATGTCTCTTACTGAGTGAGTGACTGACTACCCCTTGTTAAATAGCGTAGTGGTTAGAGACGTGGACCTGCAAGCAAAAGGTCCCACGTTCTCATCACAGTCAAACAAATTACGCCTTAGGATTTGTTCCGGATAGACAAACACTTTGCTCGATACAACCTTCAGTAACTACGTTATAGTAAGCCTAAAATAAAACTGTTTACGGTTATATTGTGACTATTTCTGGTGGATTTTCGAAGTACGCATATGTGCATGCTTTTTAGGGTAATAGGCTAGATCAAAGCCCCTTGGGGAGTAAGAGTATGGGTTTCCATGATTCTCATCTTTTCACAGTTACCGTCACCTATATTGGTAGTTATTGTATCAATGTACAGTAATTCACGAATGAAAGAAAAACTAACTTTTTTGTGCCATGAAATGAAATAGCTTTGGCAGTGTATAGTCCGTCTTCAGTCTCGCTAGCAATTGCTCAAAAATGACTATTCCAATTAAGTAGTTAGTTAGTAGATCTTAGTAAGCCTATTACTGGCTAATGTGCTGTTAAAATGGCCAGTGGCAAAAGCTATACATTTTATATGCTGTTTGTGGTGGAGGTAAACTTAATAAGAAATGTTAGTAAGTTTAACACAATGCTTAATGGTGTCTAGCGAAATATTCAAACTTGGCGTGATGTCAATGCATGACAGAATTATCTAATGTGTAGTGTAGTGTTTAAGGACACTGTCTCTCACGTGGGAGACCTGGGTTCGAGTCCAGTGTGAGTAGTGGTATTTATCACTTAATTGCGGTCTGTCCGAACTAGGCTTTTCTGGTTATTAAATCCCCCTGAATGCAAACTAGTAATTACATACTGGAGAATCCTTGTTACAATAAATATGATGGTATATGTTTTATTGTCATAAGATTCACTGTCTTAACAAGTAATGCTTCCTAAAGAAATGTTTTAAAAAATATAAACTTTGCTTTGAGAATGCCTAACATTATCCTCCATTGACTACTGTCTTCAGCCACAAAACATTTATTAGTTTATTACCTGCCTTCAGTAAAAGCAAGATAGTGCTATAGACTGGACATCATAAGAGGAACAGCAGATATAGTACCACCACCAAAAGGATCAAAATGAACATCTGAAAACAGCAAAGGCATTGCTGTTCTAGCATCAAGGGAAAGCTTGTGAACGATGTATGTTGCAAGCCTCATCATAGATCTGTTGTTAATATCTGCATACAATAATTATTGAGTGACAGTACCAAAACATCTGGTATGAGTTTATTACCCCAATCCTTAGCTAGTGGACTGCAGGCCAAATCTCAAATAATACTTCTGCACTCCTCGGCAAATACATTGCCAGAGAGATAAGTGAAGATTAAATAGGCTAAACCCATAGTAATGCTTAAGGGACACATCCTTAAGTTCCCATTGTAGGTAGCGCATGGACAACCCCATTGACAGTATCCCCTTTTTAAATGTAGTATTGTGGGTTGGGACTTCCAACATGACTCCAACCAGGTCATCGGAAAGGTCATTTCAATCACTTGACTACAATAAATTGATTTATGCTTTTAATGGTGATGTTCAAGCTAGGACAACCTTTTTGCCACTAGAGGCCTTGGACCTTCTTTATGGCTTAAATCAGGCTGCCCAACTCTGTTCCTGGAGATCCACTGCCCTGTAGGTTCTTTTCAATGCCATTTCTGATTAACCTGATTTAGCTTTTCATCCATCTAATTAGATGGATTTAGCACACAAGAACCAGGTGTGCTAAATTATAGCTGGAGAGAGAACCTAAAGGACAGTACATCTCCAGGAACAGAGTTGGGCAGGGCTGGCTTAAACACTATCACGTCCAAAGAATGTGACCTTTTAAAACAGTCCTTATTGTTATCATGGCTTATCCATGACCCTGCTAAGATATAAACTGGTCAGGCCTGTCAGGAGGACAGCTTACAGTGGACATCAGAAGGGATTTTACCTTGTTTTAGTTATTTAACCACCACTGACAGGGGAATGTTTAGACACACCGATCTCTTTCCAAAAAAACTTTTGGGGACATACATTTCAGGTTTTACTATCTGTGGTGACATCAGGTTCCCACATGTCAACATTGATGTGGAACACACACGCGCACACACACACACACAGTGTTAACAGTTATAAATCCAGAAGGACAGGAGCTTATTTGTTCTTTTAGAGTCCTACATCACAAATGACTAAACAAATAGACATACAGACACCTCTATCCCCTTAAGCCTGGTGACTAGGCTGCTGTAGCATTGACACTCTACTGTGACAAACCACGAGACAATGCTTGCATCGTAAATACCACCCTATACATAGTGCACTCATTTTGTCCTGGGTCCATAGAGCTCTGGATAAAATTTGTTCACTCTAAAGTCAAAAAGGAATTATTTAGTACGCAAATGGTTGGAAAAACTACTTCAAATTACGAACAATGTTTCCATGACAGAGTTTGGATTTATTTAATGATCCCCATAAGCAGAAGCAGCGGCTACTTGTCCTGCGATCAAAACACAACAAAATACATAATACAATTCACAAAATACATGAAACATGGAACATACAATGCATCATATGCAATACCTGCACACAGTAGCAAAACCACAAATATTAGAAACCAAAACGACATATCACAAAACAGTGCGCGTGTTTTTTCACAGTCCCTGTCGTGCAATTTGCATGCAATATTCATGTTAACTACAGGAATATCCACCAGAGTTGTTGCCAGACAATTTCATGTGACATTTCTCTACCATAACCTGCCTATGATGTTGTTTTAGGGAACCATCAACACATTACCGCCTGTATTGCCTGTATTATCTAAATTGCCAAATTATCTTAATCTTTAACAAAATCTCACCGGCTTCTTAGATTCTTACAATGACACATTCCATTTCATATTCTGTATATCAATCATTAGTTAGCGCCAACATTTAATGAACAGCTCGGTCTGATGTTCTCCGTTATAAGCCACCTCATTATGAAGATAATGTATTTACTATAGGAGAATGAACCCTGGGCAAGTGATTCATTAGTGGTTCATGTCTGATTCAACAGTTTGCGCTATGTACCCATCCACAACAATAACCTACAGCCTTCTGTTTTTGTGATTTTAATTGGTAGATCCAAAGAAGCCACATTCTTGATTGGTGGATGAGTTTCAAGCATAATTGGTCGCCCCTGTTGTTCATCTTTGCCCCCTATAAATGCTGCTTTGAAAAGAAAAAAAAACTACACACTGATGGAGACCATAAACATCTTTGACTCATCACACTTTTCCTGTTTTACGCTTACACTTCATTCAGTGTCAATGCCTGCATCAGTGGCATACCACATTCAACTGTGTATCTTGTTTGACAAGCATTTATTAATGAAAACCCTCTGTTATCAGACAAGTATGGTAAATCTCAATTCAAGATATGTCAGGGAAATTAAAATCATTGTAGCTAAAATTTTTATCAACTGGTTATGATCTATGATATCAAATGCTGCTCTAAAATCTACTGTTACAGCTTCCACAATTGTATTGTTATAATCTATTCCTTTCAAATAATCATCAACCATGTGTCAGTGTGCAGATATGTACATAAGGAGCAGTTAGTTCCAGATTAACTGCGTGTTTAGATAAAGCCACACTCTAGGGCTGCTTATCTACTCTGAACATCAGTCGTGTCTATGTGCTTGTGTGCATTTGTTACTAAATAATGCTTGAATACTATAACTAACAACATTAATCTTTCTGAAGGTCTGTAGAAGTGAGTGTACTCTTCACGTGAAACTGAATCAGGTGCTGCTTGTTTGATACAACTGTAGAAATCTCCCTGGCGACGGGAAAGTGACTGAGGGACTGACGAGCATTTCTGTCATCCAGTGTCACTGTCGTGGAGCGTTTCTCAGATTTCTGTACTCTTGTGCCAAAATGTTTAGTCAGATTACACTTTGAGATTCAGTGGAAACTGGACACATTAATTTCATATCAGATATTCTAAATGCAGAGTAGCAGGTCAATCCAAACCATGAGTGACGATCACAACCGTCAGCATCGAGTAGCTTTACCATAGCACTACTTCACCTAAGCACGCTATGAAAATATGTTCCAAGCAAGGTCAGGCGACACAATGCCCACTATCTATAACTTGCCAATGGGTAGCATATTTTCTTCGAATATTTGTAAGATTAGGGAGACATGAACAAATGTGATTTTTTATGGATACAAAGGACAGTTGTCCAAATGTGGCATGCCTGTGCTGAGGCCAGAACATGTCATAACAGGGTAAAGGTAAACATGCTGTGTGTACAATTCTTTAGAAGATTGTGGTAGCCAGTACGGTATTTATGTAATAAATAAACATACATGCACTAAGACAGCTGGCAGACTCAGCCCAGTCTATCAAACACACACAGAGCTGTGACCTTCAGGGGGATCCCACAGGAATCTGTCCTACTGCTTCTGATGGTGATTCCACGTAAGATTAAACCACTCGCAGACTGTCAGGGTACACTGTATATCATTTGTCAACACACACACTAGGGCTCTAACTGTACACATTCGTAACCGTACATACCGGGTCCCCTACGGCTCTAACCTAAACCCAAATTAATACATTTGAAAACATTCAGAAAATAGCTTTACGCTGTGTTGAATACCTCTTGAATGAAAAATTAGCTGAGAATAACCCCTACATATTATCGCGTTCTGTTTAAACGGGAGTATTTGTGCACATCGTAATTTAATACTTTTTGGAGCTTTTCTAACTTCTAGTTTGTGAGCCGAACCAGAGAAGGAACAGCTCAATATGGAGAGTGGTGGTAAGTTCAGCAGCATTTTGGCATTCCGGTAATGGTAATTGACAGGTGACCGATCGAGTGACAGGTGAAATTCAGGAATAGCTAGGTTACTGATATTTTGCTAATAAAAAATGCAAATAATGTAGCCAGCCAGCTATGTTTATACATACTGGAAAATCTATGTATGAAATAAAATATCCTACAAATTCAGTTGGCATGGACAAAGCGTTTAAAAGCAACACTGAGATCATTCTGGTCAGGCTATGATTGAAACCATTTTGGGCATGGGATGTTTCTAATTGGCGTTGAGAAAAGTTCATTCGAATGCAATTGGATCGACGATCAACTAATGAAACCAGCATCAACGCACATGACTTAGTAACAAACCGCCATAATTCACAACAACAAACAGTACTATACATCGAGCAACAGCAATCAAACAAGTAGATCCGTATGTGTGTAAAAAAAAACAGCAAATGAAAAAAATGTTCACGAAAGACTAATCGCATTACGTTTAACACTGCTGAACGTTCCCGAAAAATCAATTCGGATTAGTACTCGTCATTAACTAGACCACACCTAAGGTTTAGCCTAGCCGGCTGCAAACTAAACCCTACTCATCAGTACCAAGGAGGCAAGAGTCCAAGATGGCGCCTAATATTCATTTCCAATGCAATCTGCTCACTGTCGCATAAGCCGATTTACCGGCGATGCCATTAAACTAGTTCCAGTTTAACAAGCCCATTTCCGCCAAACTTTAGTACATGTGCACTAGCACAGGGGCCCTGCAAAGCCAGATCGTTAGTTACCGGGAATGTAACTCCGGTTATATGAGTGGAGC
>JACXGI010011498.1:0-24857 GCA_016801175.1 Esox masquinongy | reverse complement strand
GACCTTCAGAACAGTTTAGCTGACACTGAAATTGTTGCTCACAGGTCCACCGCACAATGTACCTTACACAGCATGTTCACATTTGTGTAATATGTTGAATCTATGGAAAATGCATAAATGGTAATCCTGTATAAACTTGTGCAAACGGGAGGCCTGTTTCACTTTGTAACATGTAGAGCTCAGATCAACTATATTGTAACTCCAATAAGCAACATTCTCAACCATCAACCTCCGAATGATGGCCCTCTACTGTATCACATATAACCAAGCAATGGCTGCTCAAAGAAAAACTGACCATGGCAGGCATAGTGAGTATGACTGTGCATGTGTATGTGTGCCTGTGTCTATTATAACTGCACTCAGCAGCTTTCTAAACCACCAGTGTCTCATTCTTGACTGTAACCAAAACATTTAAAACTATTTTTAGAGGCACTTCAGTCTTCAAATTAATATATTTCAGTTGTATGTTATCAAACAGTTTTAATCCTGAAACAAAATACAATTAAATGGTATTTGAAAATACCATTCAATTTTGCATAATTGGTACAAGCATAATAAGACTAGAGCACTTTTTCAACATGTAGTCAAAGCAAATACACTTTTGTTTTCTATAACAATGCTTGAACCGCTTGAACCTAGTGTTATATCTTGACAAAAGATATTGAATGAAATCACATGGACTCTGAGATAAAGTTGTAACGTTTGTTAACTCTTCTTCCTCCACTAGCACATTCAATGTAATGACGTCATACCCGCACATAACACCTAGCGTCGAACTGTGTGTCAAACCAGGATGTCCATACTAAACTGACCAATGGCGAACATCAGTGGGCGTAAATTAATATTCAGGAATCTCAATTTAAACTGACCAATGGCGAACATCAGTGGGCGTAACTTAATATTCAGGAACCCCCATATTAAGTAACGCCCCCGACTTATGGTCTGCAGATATACCTTATTGGCCTCTCCGGCTGTTAGATTCAATGCCGGAATGAGTAATCAGGAGAATCAGGACCATTCCCGGTGGGTTGCTGGTTGTTGGGCCGGTGACGAGGATCTGAAAAAGCAATTTTATCATCACAATACTTGCTGCAACAAGGAATGGACCACCGGCCTGCCCTGTGTCAGATGTCTAACCTGACTTAATTACAAGTTTACATCGGAGAGACTGACCAGTGACTGATAACATATTAAGAGATGGAGAATAAAAAGGGAGAAGTAGAAGCGGAAAAGGCAATGTTAAAAAATAAAGTCATTGTTGCAAGACCAAATTTAATGTAATTTATCATTTAAATTTTTACTAGGGCTGTCAAAGTTAACACGTGCGATTGATTTAAAATACTGAGCTTATTGCCAGTAATATTTTGTCGCCGTTAACGCATTTTATATTTTTGAGCCTCAGAGCCATCCATAGTTAGTGCTTGACTTTAGCGGTAGCTGTCACACAGCAAAAAAGCCAGTGTACATTTAAATCAATTTGAGTCAAATTTAACAATCCTGAAATGTATATACAGCTCTGGAAAAAATTAAGAGATCACTGCATCTTTTTCTTTCCTTACCAAAAAAGTTGAAAAGGAAAGTTTTGAGTGAGGAACAGAAGCGTTTAATTTGTAGTGGGCTCTTAATTTTAACCCTTCTGTTCCTCACTCAAAACCCTCCTTTCCAACTTTTTTGGAAAGGAAAGAAAAAGGTGCAGTGGTCTCTTAATTTTTTCCAGAGCTGTATGACTCCCTCCATTTTGGAGTTAAAATAACACCTATGGAAGTGTCAGATATGTACATTACTCACAGAGTACATTTTAAAACTGTGAGTTTATTCATAAACCCAACAGCAGTGTATGTATAAAACTTCAAAGTATTATCATCCCTCACTAGTGCTAAAATATACACACTAGTGGGGTTAAATACACACATACAATGTGCTAATATCAACAATTACATTTTTTCTGTATTTTGAGTTTGTGTGTGATACAAATAACAACAATGAAAAATATATGTAAAAAACTTTTCTTACATGGTTTTCGAAATCCTGCATAGGTTATGAAGCTGTGCTTACAATTGTTCTGTGCTCATTTCAAGTTAATTTTTTTACCAGGATAGAAAGCATGAATGAGTTTTAGGTGAAGAATAAGGTCATTAATAGTTGAGTGCACCAGTTTGCAAACAAAACAGCGAAACATTTCAGTGCTAGGCAGTTACACTAGTTCAAAAGTTTGGATCGTAGTTCCTTAACAGTAGGGGTTTCACGAACTGTGCCAATATCAATCTTGTAGATTATTGTCTGGATCAACGTATACATGGCATTTAAGCAGTGGGGGTATGACACGCTAAAGACAAAATATGCTTTAAAACGTTCATCAAAAGCAGCAAAGGAAGACTTTGTCTGGCATGGGATGAGTTGTCCATCCAACACAATATAGAAGTTGTGGATGTTGTTCTTTGCCGAGCCAACTGCAAGGAGATGCAGTTGAAGGCCCTCAGTCTTCTCAATGTGTTCAGTTTGACTGCAGCAAGACTGAAATAAGAGAAAAAAATTACAAAAGAAGTAATACAACACATGATGCATAACAGTTTACTAGTGCTTGCATGCAAATCTCGTGAAACTGCACAATATAGTCCATAGCCTCCGGGATGCTCATTTTGGTGGATTTGTGCTGGGCTGTCAGCACAGGTCCCACTAGAGGACGTCGGGCCCTCATGCCACCCTCATGGAGTCTGTTTCTGACAGTTTGGTCAGAAACAGGCACATCTGTAGACTGCTGGAGGTCATTTTTAGGGCTCTGGCAGTGTTCCTCCTGCCAGATCCCTACAAAACACAAAGGAGCAGATACCGGTCCTGCTGCTGGGTTGTAGCCTTCTACAGCCCTATCCAGCTCTCCTCGTGTAACGGCCCATCTCCTGGTATCTCCTCCATGCTTTTGAGACTGTACTGGGAGACACAGCAAACCTTCTAGCGAAGGCACGTATGGATGTGCCATCCTAGAGGAGCTGGACTACCTGTGCAACCTGAATGGGCAGCAGGTACTGCCTCATGCTACCAGTAGTGACAAGGACACTAGCAAAATGCAAAACTAGGGAAGAATCAGTCAGGAAAGATAAGGAGAGAGCAATTTTGTGTAGCCACCACCTGCAAAACCATTCCCTTTTTGGGGGATGTCTTGCTGTTGCCTCTCCAGTGCACCTGTTGTCACTTTCCTTTGCACCAAAATAGGTGACATTGATTCACAATTGCTTATGCTTCCTAACTGGACAGATTGATATCCCTGAAGTTTAATTGTCTTGGGGTTATACTGTGATGATTACTTGTTCCCTTCCTTTTTTTGAGCAGTGTATTTAATATAATCAAATTATACTATTTATAAAATTATTCATAAAACTTAATTTGTTAATTCTGCACTATAGTGATGCACACTCCACTTATCAATTCTTTTGAACTTGGCCATACTGCTTAAAGACATTTTCCCAAAACTTAAAATTCTTAAATGGAAAAAAAACATCAATTACTTACTATCATATTGTTTCGTACCCAAGAGCTATGGCAGAGTGAAATATTTTCAGCATATAGCGACTTAAAATTCAGTATTTTCCTCACATAATGCTATCCTGTAGCTTTGAAATACTATGAATATAACTGGATAAGCGTACTACTTCATGGAAGACATTGTATGTAAAAGAGCAACAATCCAATCTGTGTTCCACAGAAAAATAACAAATTTGGACTGACATGAAAGTGCAAATATATACAGTGAGGGAAAAAATTATTTGATCCCCTGCTGATTTTGTACGTTTGCCCACTGACAAAGAAATGATCAGTCTATAATTTTAATGGTAGGTTTATTTTGAAAGTGAGAGAAAAAAATCCAGAAAAACGCATGTCAAAAATGTTATAAATTGATTTGCATTTTAATGAGTGAAATAAGTATTTGATCCCCTCTCAATCAGAATGATTCTGACTCCCAGGTGTCTTTTATACAGGTAACGAGCTGAGATTAGGAGCACACTCTTAAAAGGAGTGCTCCTAATCTCAGCCTGTTACCTGTATAAAAGACACTTGTCCACAGAAGCAATCAGATTCCAAACTCTCCACCATGGCCAAGACCAAAGAGCTGTCCAAGGATGTCAGGGACAAGATTGTAGACCTACACAAGGCTGGAATGGGCTACAAGACCATCGCCAAGCAGCTTGGTGAGAAGGTGACAACAGTTGGTGCCATTATTCGCAAATGGAAGAAACACAAAAGAACTGTCAATCTCCCTCGGTCTGGGGCTCCATGCAAGATCTCACCTCGTGGAGTTGCAATGATCATGAGAACGGTGAGGAATCAGCCCAGAACTACACGGGAGGATCTTGTCAATGATCTCAAGGCAGCTGGGACCATAGTCACCAAGAAAACAATTGGTAACACAGTACGCCGTGAAGGACTGAAATCCTGCAGCGCCCGCAAGGTCCTCCTGCTCAAGAAAGCACATGTACAGGCCCGTTTGAAGTTTGCCAATGAACATCTGAATGATTCAGAAGAGAACTGGGTGAAAGTGTTGTGGTCAGATGAGACCAAAATCGAGCTCTTTGGCATCAACTCAACTCGCCGTGTTTGGAGGAGGAGGAATGCTGCCTATGACCTCAAGAACACCATCCCCACCATCAAACATGGAGGTGGAAACATTATGCTTTGGGGGAGTTTTTCAGCTAAGGGGACAGGACAACTTCACCGCATCAAAGGGACGATGGACGGGGCCATGTAATGTCAAATCTTGGGTGAGAACCACCTTCCCTCAGCCAGGGCATTGAAAATGGGTCGTGGATGGGTATTCCAGCATGACATTGACCCAAAAAACATAGCCAAGGCAACAAAGGAGTGGCTCAAGAAGAAGCACATTAAGGTCCTGGAGTGGCCTAGCCAGTCTCCAGACCTTAATCCCATAGAAAATCTGTGGAGGGAGCAGAAGATTCGAGTTGCCAAACATCAGCCTCGAAACCTTAATGACTTGGAGAAGATCTGCAAAGAGGAGTGGGACAAAATCCTTCCTGAGATGTGTGCAAACCTGGTGCCCAACTACAAGAAACGTCAGACCTCTGTGATTGCCAACAAGGGTTTTGCCACCAAGTACTAAGTCATGTTTTGCAGAGGGGTCGAATACTTATTTCACTCATTAAAATGCAAATCAATTTATAACATTTTTGACATGCGTTTTTCTGGATTTTTTTGTTATTCTGTCTCTCACTGTTCAAAGAACCCTACCATTAAAATTATAGATTGATCATTTCTTTGTCAGTGGGCAAATGTACAAAATCAGCAGGGGATCAAATATTTTTTTCCGTCAATGTATATATACAGCTCTGGAAAAAATGAAGAGACCACTGCAAAATTATCAGTTTCTCTGGTTTTACTATTCATTGGTATATGTTTGAGTAAAATTAACAGTTTTGTTTTATTCTATAAACTACTGACAACATTACTTCCAAATTCCCAAACAAAAATATTGTCATTTAGAGTATTTATTTGTAGAAAATAACAACTGGTCAAAATAACCAAAAAAGATGCATTGTTTTTAGACCTCAAATAATGCAAAGAAAACAAATTCATATTCATTTTTCAACAACAAAATACTAATGTTTTAAGTTAGGAAGAGTTCAGAAATCAATATTTGGTGGAATAACCTTGTCACATTGCTGTTGGGTGACTTTATGCCACTCCTGGCACAAAAATTCAAGTAGCTCGGGTTTGTTTGATGGCTTGTGACCATCCATCTTCCTCTTGATCAAATTCCAGAGGTTTTCAGTGGGGTTCAGGTCTGGAGATTGGGCTGGCCATGACAGAGTCTTGATCTGATGGTCCTCCATCCATACCTTGATTGACCTGGCTGTGTGGCATGGAGCATTGTCCTGCTGGAAAAAACAATTATCAGAGTTGGGGAACATTGTCAGAGCAGAAGGAAGCAGGTGTTCTTACAGGATAACCTTGTACTTGGCTTGATTCATGCGTCTTTCACAAAGACAAATCTGCCCGATTCCAGCCTTGCATCCCCAGTTCATCACCGATCCTCCACCAAATTTCACAGTGGGTGTGAGACACTGTGGCTTGTAGACCTCTCCAGGTCTCCGTCTAACCATTAGACGACCAGGTGTTGGGCAAAGCTGAAAATTTGACTGGTCAGAGAAGACGACCTTACTCCATTCCTCTACGGTCTAATCCTTATGGTCTTTTGCAACCTTCAGCCTTCTTTGCTTCTCATTGATGAATGGCTTTTTTCTAGCTTTGCACAACTTCAGCCCGGCCCCTAGGAGCCTGTTTCGAACCGTCCTCGCCGTGCACTTCACCCCAGCTGCTGTTTGCCATTCTTTTTGTAGTTCATTTGATGTCATCCTACGGTTGTTGAGTGACATTCGAATGAGTTGATGGTCATCTCAGTCAGTGGACAGTCGTTTTCGCCCTCTGCCAGTCTGTAGCTTTGTTGTCCCCCATGTCTGTTACTTGACCTTGTTCTTATGAACCGCCATCTTTGAAATTTTCAGGATGGAAGCAACCTGACGCTCACTGTATCCCTCTGCCAGTAAAGCCAGAATTGAACCCTTCGTTTCCTCGCTCAAAGCTTTTCTTTTCAACTATTTTGTCATGCTAAGTAGTTATTTTTTATTCAAATTACCTTTGATGTACTACTTGCACTGTTTTTGCCATTCAGCTGGTCCTATTGCAGGAGGATAGGAATGACCACAGCAGTGGTTTTTATACTTTTCCTCGTTAAATTAGATTTGTTTCAGTAATATGTTTCACATGGTGCCCTCAGGACTTATTCCACGAAGAAATATAGTTTTGTTTGATTTTCGTTTGCTGTTGTACTAATTGGACTGCAGTCCAATTAGTACACTTCAGTTTAAAAAAAAAAAGCTACTCGTATCGCTACAGAATAGAAATTGCAGGGGATTCGAGATGTGTTTGAAAACGTTTAACTTAAAACTTTAGGGACGCTTTCTGTGGGAACGACGACTGTTCTTATTTTGCGCATTCCAGGGGAAAAGGGCGAGTCTTCTCCGCTAAAAGACAGTGAAAGACGTAGTCTTTAAATTTACGTAATTCCCGTGGCAAGATGACTAAACTATATTAATGGGAAATACTGGTTCATTAAATACATACACCGTAATTATTTTATTATTTATTAACCTTGATTAAACTAACAAATGTAACGATCTTTCGCGTACGTTTGCAGTCCATGTGCAACATATTTTGTGCCATAAATCTCTAAAATAGTGATCATACATTTACATTATATAATTTATCAAAAATATAATTGTATATATATGTATTGTTTCATGTTTGAAGCCAAACCATGTGCCAATTCACATATGCTTACCTGAGATACATGTAGTGCTCACAGGAACTGGCTCAGAATCTGTGCTGCCACTTTGCAATATAAAAACTATTTTCTAAATATAATTATAGATAAAATCTTTTTCCTATCACACAATTCTTTAAAAGACGATACAAACCTATCTCCTCAGTCAATTTCCTAACTGAAAAGAGGCGTAGAGGACTGTGGGAAATACAATTAAACGTTTAACACTGAAAAAGATCTCTCTTTATTGACGCAATTTTTCACTTTTAGATCAAAATGTACTCAAGTTTTTATACTGGACAGCACCAAAAATTTTACACCAAAAATTTAGCTCAGGTAAATTTGCTGTGCAGGATTGCAGTATGCTGCTCGTCTGCACTTACTGTTTACCGTAACTTTATTGACGGTTGATTTGTACTGAGTGCTTCACAGGTAATTTTTTTCAATATAGAGTAAGGTCCGGAAATAATTGGACACTGACACAAGTTTTGTTATTTTGGCTGTTTACCAGAATACATTCAAGTTACAGTTAAATAATGAATATGGGCTTAATGTGCAGTCTTTCAGCTTTAATTTGAGGGTATTGATAGTTTTCACACGTCGTCGCGGCATATGGGAACGCCCGCTTGGCGGGCAAAACAAACTCTCCTTCCATTGCCCTCCATCGACAACTCCACAAATTTCACTAGTTATACTTCAAAATGCCAGATAGTTGCAGTTCCATTGGATATGCTAACCACATTTATATTGTGTTTGCAATCATATCTACATGTAATCATTGTAATTTTTGACATGATCTGTTTTCGTCTACACCACTGCAACCAACTCCAATGGCCTAGCTAACGTTAGTGAAGCTAGCTAAACCTCTCTTGTTAAACACATAAGGTTAGCTAAGTTAATAACAAAGTTAATACAGGAGAAAATCACACCAATCCAACCTTCTCCAAAGGAACCCAGGCTGTCAATTTAAACTGTAGGATTGGTTTACCTGACATTTGGAACATGTTTATATTATTACCGGTACATTTGTCACAAGATTCTGTGTTATACAGGCTGCACTACGTTACACTGACCACCCATAGAACTACTGCAACAGTAATTTAGGTTAATTAGCACTAAACTTCGCTTTGACAATAAAGAATTTCTTCTCGTTCACATCCCAACAAATTGCATTATTGACCCACCCTGATCGAATGTACAGATAGCAGTCTGTACTTTTGTACGCTTTCATTTTAGTAGCAGTGTAAGGCGGGGGATGTATGCTCCACAAGGTATATGTACACATCCCCAATGTTCAGCTCAATTTTAGCTGTTTTTAACGATTTAAATAACGCAGTGGGTGTGGTATAGGGGTCACAAGTGCCTAAGACTTGCAGTGTGTTTGCATACCTTTGTTTTTCTTGTTTTGTGAGGTGATCTGAACACTCATGGGCTGTAAAAGCAGAAAATTTGACCGGATTGTGCAGTAGTTCCATAGAATGCCCAGTGTTAGCCGCCATGTTTCAACAACGTTTTGCCCACCAGGCTGTCAGAGCAACCACGTGACTGAAAACTATGAATTCACATCCAAATTGGAGGAAGGGTTTAGGAATTACTGATCTTTAATATGTAGCCCCCTCTTTTTCAAGGGACCAAAAGGAATTGGACAATTGACTCAAAAGCTGTTTCATGGACATGTGTGGGCTACTCCTTCATTATTTCTTCATCAATTAAGCAGGTAAAAGGTCTGGAGTTGATTTCAGGTGAGGCTTTTGCATTTGGATGCTGTTGATGTGAACCCACAACATGCGGTCAAAGGAGCTCTCAATGCAAGTGAAACAGGCCATCCTTGGGCTGCAAAAAAAAATCTATCAGCGAGATAGCAGGAACATTAGGAGTGGCCAAATCAACAGTTTGGTACATTCTGAGAAAAAAAGAACGCACTGGTGAGCTTTGCAACACAAAAAGGCCTGGACGCCCACGGAAGACAACAGTGAGGGATGATCGTAGGATCCTTTCCATGGTAAAGAAAAACCACTTCACAACATCCTGCCAAGTGAGGAACACTCTCCAGGAGGTAGGCATATCATTATCCAAGTCTACCATAAAGAGAAGACTTCATGAGACCAAATACAGAGGGTTCACCACAAGGTGCAAATCATTCCTCAAGAATAGAAAGGCCAGATTAGATTTTGCCAAAAAACATCTAAAAAAGCCATACCAGTTCTGGAACAGCATTCTTTGGACAGATGAAACTAATATCAACCTGTACCAGAATGATGAGAAGAAAAAAGTATGGAGAAGGCTTGGAATGGATCATAATACGAAGCATACCACATCATCTGTAAAACGCAGTGGAGGCAGTGTGATGGTATGGGCATGCATGGCTTCCAATTGCACTGGGTCACTAGTGTTTATTGATGATGTGTCAGAAGACAGAAGCAGCTGGATGAATTCAGAAGTGTAGGGGGATATATTGTCTGCTCAGATTCAGCCAAATTCATCGAAGTTGATTGGAAGGTGCTGATAGACAATGACCCAAAACATACTGCGAAAGCAACCCAGGAGTTTTTTGAGGCAAAGAAGTGGAATGTTCTGCAATGGCCGAGTCAATCACCTGATCTCAACCCAATCGAGCATGCATTTCACTTGCTGAAGACAAAACTTAAGGCAGAAAGGCCCACGAACAAACAACAACTGAAGACAGCTGCAGTAAAGGCCTGGCAAAGCATCACCAAAGAAGAAACCCAGCGTTTGGTGAGGCTTCAAACAGTCATTGCCTGCAAAGGATTCTAAACAAAGTATTAAAAACGAACATTTTATTTATGATTGTGTTAATTTGTCCAATTACATTTGAGCCCCTGAAATAAGGGGGTCTGTGTATGAAAATGGTTGCAATTCATAAACGTTTCATACGATATTTTTGTTCAACCCGCTGAATAAAACCCGATAAGTCTGCACTTCAATTGCACCTCGGTTCATTCATTTAAAATCCATTGTTGGTGGCATACAGAGCCAAAATTATAAAAATTGTGTCAGTGTCCAAATATTTCCGAACCTAAATGTATCATTGGAGATTAGGTATTTGTTTTGTGAATGCTCGGCTCTGGTGTTTATCCAGCTCTAGTTTTTATGAATCCTGCCTAACAACCTGTATTCAAAAACTGTTCTCTGTTTGTTGTGTGTGCTTTCTAAATTGTGGCTTTATCCACTGTAAGAATATGTGCGTGTGATAAAACTTAATCCACAGCTATTTTTTTGATGCTATTGATCCTCTAGCTAAATTTAACTCTCTGGTTTATTTTGCATAATGAAAGCAGGATCCTGTGGTGGACAGTTTCAATAAAAGCACATTAAAAAATATGCATTTATTTTCCCTGCATTACAGGCCCCCTATGGACTTTGGCTCAGGGGCTTTAGTCGTGGTAAGCCTCTTGCATTAAGTTGGCCTTGAACCTTTCACATACACTTATGGATGAGCCAACAACTGCATTTATTGCTCTACAATTACGTTGCTCAAAATCCTTTAAAACCCCACACTAGTTGAAATCCAAATCTGGAAGATAATGGCCAAAGCTTAATGGCCATAATGATGCACAACGATTTACAGTGGCTCTCAAAAGTATTCCACATTTTGTTGCGTCACAGCACGAAATAAAAAGGGATTTCATTAGTAGGTTTTGCAAGTGATCAACACAAGAAAGCCAAAGTGTCAAAGTACAAATTGTTCTAAATTAATTACTAATATAAAACTGAAAAAATGTATTGCATAAATATTCAATATTGGTTTGCTGTGACACACCTGGATGAGTTGTGGTGCTTCTAATGGAAAAATTCATGTAATTATTTTAATGGAGTTCACATGATTTCAAGTCTAATACAACTGTCTCTGGGAGGTCCCACAGTTTCTTAATACAATTCCTAACAAAAACAAAATCAAATCATGAAGACGAAGAAAAATTAAAAACAAATCCAGAATAAGGTTCTATAAAAGTACCAATCAGGGGTAGGATATTAGAACATCTACAAGGCGTTGAATATCCTGCAGAGCTCAGAAAGTCCATCATTAAGAAATGGATTGAAGATGGCACAACTATAAATCTGTCTAGAACAGGCCGTCCTCAAAAACGTAGAATCCGGGCGAGAAGGGCCAAGAGGCCTATGGCAACTTTAAAGGAGTTACCATCTTCTACGGCTGCGCTAGAAGACACTACATACTGCAACAATAGCTTGGGATGCATCACAAAACTGGCTAAAAATATAAACTAAAAATCTATTTTGATATTAGGTTCCAACACAACAAATGGAAAAGTTCAAAGTGGATAATTACATCTGGGAGGCACTGTATGTCAGTAGATCATAACTATAGCCAAAGTATGATTTATATTTGACATTGATGCAACAAAAGCTGAGTTTTATTTCATCATTACGATGCATCAGCGTGTTAATGTTTGTTTGCTGTTTGGACAATGCATTGATATAGATATCAAGCTTGCCGAAATAGAAAGAAAGAATGATAGGTGGCTTCTTCATGTCTGTATGCGTGTCATGTCTGGAAATCAACATGGAATTTTCATGGAATTTCCTGGAACATTATTTCATGGAAAGATCTTTTATCTTAGATAGAATTCAGTCAAACTAGGGGGAGCAAAGTCCACTGGTGGCTTCTACATTGTCCATGCAACAATGAAAAATATGCCTTCTCTCTGCAAATAATAAACAAGGCAGCCAGAAATCCATAACAGTATTTATTCCTTTCAGCACAGACAAACCCAAGTGGCTTGCGCTTATGTTGTAATACGTTCTGTAATGCACATATAAATAAATAATGCAAATCAAATATTTGTAAACTGTGTGCTTAGTTTGCAAAACACTGCCTCAACTTGAGTCATTTGCAAATGAATATTAATCAAAAAGAATACACATTTTGAAAACTGAAAGAGTAATTTTCAGAATCATATTTCAGTTACTCATGACACCAGCATCACAATGATTAAAAAGTTCCATCCTAATGGTTAGATACAAGTGTTATGGGTAAAGTGTTTTGGAACAGAGAACTAATTTATTATAAAGATAATAATAAGCTAATTTACACTTAGCATAATTGTATTATAATTAGCTTTCACTTTGTAAGTCTTTCTACAACATTCTACAACAACTCTAAAGCAAGAAGATCTTTCAACAAGCTGTAGCAACTCCCAGTCCACCCTCAAAGACAGGCTCATTTTCACCTCTGTGACGCAAGGTGGAAGTACATTGATGTAACACTGGATATCTGAGTAAACTGTAAAATGCAAACATACCATTCAATACAATTCATATCCCCTTTAATCCTTTCAATTAAATGTATTGTAACTAACAAGTGTTTTTTGTAACATGAAATAATGTAC
The DNA here is from genome assembly GCA_016801175.1 of Esox masquinongy. Lineage (NCBI taxonomy): Eukaryota > Metazoa > Chordata > Actinopteri > Esociformes > Esocidae > Esox > Esox masquinongy. The sequence continues at coordinate 12,158 of JACXGI010011498.1, read as the reverse complement.
ATTTTTGCATCTAAATCACTATAAATGATTTTCAGAAGACTTATAGTTCCCTAACCCACGACAATATATGTATACACACTGAATGTCACTTCTAACCCATTATTATTCCAACTACAGTTAAATCTAATATAAATCTTTAATAATATGAAATTGAGCACACATAGAGATTGAGAGATAGATGTGTGAGGGACTGAAAGACACTGAAGCCAAAAACAAAGAGACACCATGTTGGAAAAGAAGAAGAAATTAAAGGAGGAAGTAAATATACAGTACAAATAGTGCAATGGGAAGGGTCATTACATTCATTGCCTTAAGAGAAGAGGAAGAACAGTCGCCGTGAAAGCTTGGGGGAGGGGTAAACCTGGCCATGGTGGATACAGCGTGAGAGAGGCTCAAAGAGGAGAAAAACATATTTTGCATAATCACGTTACTTCTCATTTAGCTGTTCTTCAGCTCAGGCGGCTAAAGTGCTGCATCTGTTTACAAGCATGCCATTTTCTGAGGAGCACAGATCCACTTATTATTCATGAGCGATCTTATAAGGATCTCCAGCTGGACAAATGGGAAAGAAAAAAAAATATCCTTCCATTCAGTTCATATTCGTAGGATGTTTTTTCCTGCATTGGAGAAAAACACCAACCACCACACAACCAAGAAGTATTCATTTTTAAGAGACAAATTGAGTTATAGCTTAGTTCTGATAATGTATTGTACCCTTGATACACTGCAAACCTTTCCTTTTATCTTCGAGGAATATGTAGTGCTTGCTGATGTTTGAATGTTTCTCCCAATTCAAATTTTTGAGATCTAAAAACAAATTCACTGTGCAATACATCAATGTTTGAATTATGTATGCAAATAAGATCACGTGTAAAAATGGGTGACCATCTACAGATCGTGTTGCCTTTAAGCACTTGGCAACAAGGACCTAAAAATGCCAGTGGGAAATTCAGTCAGTATTGCCAGAGAAAGTGCGACACATGTTAATTTTGTATATAAAAAACTAAAGCAGAATGTTGATGTGAGTGTGTCTGTCTGTCTGTCTGTCTGTCTGTAGATTATTCAGTCTTCTAGACGGGTCAGAATATATGATACAAAGAAAGACAGAAAGATTGAGAAGGAGAGAGAGCCTGCTTTTCCATACAATCCACAGTCTGTGGGTTGTGTATCTTGATATTTTGCAATTATATCAACAGAGAATTGAGTGTGGGAGTTGGCTTTCAATTAATATTCAATAAGCAAAGGATCATCCATTACCACCATCCTGTCATGTGGATGGAAACCGTAGTGTCCATTTGCCCATATTATTAATTAACACATACAGTTACCACATACAGTACATACCCCCTGGAATTTATAAATGTTCTAAATGAAAAATAAATGCTGAAATTGCCAAACACAGATATATTGCAATGACAATTCAGAGATGCTAAATGACTGTCATTAAAACTGTGGAGGCTTCATGATGAAAAAGCAGGGGCACGCCTGTAGAGAATGCAAAGATAGATCTCTCTGTTCACAGCGTGGCTGACTTAAAGGGAAAAATTATGATTTACTAGGTGGGCCTTTATTCAGTGGTTGTCCCAGATGAATAAAGATCAAATTATGGGTTTATGAGTTTCCCTGTCTATCTTGACATTTATACTGAATGAGGCTGAGCACAGATCAAAGTGATTTATGTTTACAGCAAGAGAGTAAACAAATGCAGTAGCCCATAATCCTTTTTTAATATTCCTCTTAGCATAGGGAAAGCACTTGGGGTTCTGTAGTCAAGGAGAGGGTCAAACGGTAGGTTGACATATTGGACCAGTCATTCTTTGTCCACTACTAACACGATGTGAGAAGGAATAAATACGGTGACACTTTAACATTAACATCCACATGATGGCAGTCAAGCACAACATTTGGAGCCGAAGTGGGAGACAAAAAAATGGACCCTTCTGCATTCATCGTAAAATACTGACAAACATAAAGAGGAAGACAGGGTATGGGACAATAATGATGTGATCATTCAGACCTTTAGCATGTTTTCTGTCAAGAAAAACAATGCATCGAGGTGGCTATTTGCTTGAGGTTATGAAAGTAATGATGACGGATGACAGGCCAAATAGCTTTCTTAAGGTGTGAAAATTGTACTTCATATTTAACTGAACCCACTGGCAATGTATAATAGTATTAATCTCCCTTCATTAGAAATAGACTATGCTGTCCTCTTTCCAAAACAATCCTAATTGTTCCACACATCCTCTTTACCTCCAAATGCTCTTTAAAGAGTAACAATGCCTCATCTGATTTTGCATAAAAGATGATTAGGTTCTTTCGTCCTCCATTATTCTTTTATTTTCACAAGGATGACATAAACACCTCTTTAATGTTTTTTAACCTTCTTCTTTATAGTGCTTTTCACAAACCGGGACTTCAAAAAGGCAGTGGCTTTGCACTCATTTCAGAGAAGGATGAGCTTATCTTACAATGAAGCTTAGTGCGAATATGGATGGAAGAGTTTAGCATATTTTTCCTCTTTTTTCATCACTCTGTTAAAGCTGATTTGTAGCATGGTTGCTACCCCTACCTACTACCCCTGTGTGTATGGAATATCTTCATCCCCTCTTGAAAGCTGCTTGTAGTTTTACCTTTACCTTTCAGGGTCATCCTCTTTATACCACAACTCTGAAAGGCTTTTCAGCTGATTGCTCTCCCTCCCCTGACAGCTAGTCAAGGGAAATCACAAATGTGAATGGCTGTTAACGGAATCCTCCATTGTAAACTGGAATAAAAACGGCAACGCAGTCAGAGTATAATATTATCTCATGCACTTAATTTATCCACAGCTGCGCTATGTGTATCTTATCTTTTTCACCCATACTGGGCTGTGCCTGAGTTACTTCCTCTGATGTGTACCTGGATACCTTTTCCCTTGAATGAGGTTGTGTGCGCACCAAGTGGGACAGGATCTGATGTTGACCAGACCCCTTGTTTCCTCTTTATCCTTCCTGGGAAATGTGAGGTTGATTCGGGGGACTGAGCGATAGCTCTCCCATCTCTTTGCATCACCCTCCCTCTCTGGACCCCCTAATTTGCCATTGTGGTGGTACAGAATGCCACTGTCACAACGGGAGACAGACATGATTGAAAAGAGACAGGTGAGTCAGGGGGCGGATCAAACCTAGACAGGAGAGAGCTAGTGGCCACTTGCTCCACACGCCCCGGAGCCACCAAAAATAAACTGTTCTCAATAATTTCATCTCACCTTGCCTAAAAGTAACATGCCACCACCAATCCCAATCCCAAAATGAAGTTCTGGTGTGCAGCGGGATGTTAAATCTCTTATTGGTGTATTATGCAATGTGTCACCTAGTAATGTCAACAGGCATTCCAAAAGTTGTTTCCTACCTAAACAGGCTGAAATTGCAGGATTCAAACAGCACTTACACAAAAAAGGCACAATCATACTATTTACAATTTCAGAATATTAAATATTTCCGAAATGATAGTGTGGAAAGAGAAATCACATTTTTGACTGCACTGAGACTTTAATGCTTTGCATTTCCTCTCCCTTCCCAATCGTAAGGAGAAGATTCCTACATTCCTACAACTGTGGGTACCATAACTGCACAGCATGTGATACCTTGGTTTTGAAGTGGACTTCATTATGTGCTCATATGAACTCTGTAGTGAAACTTGGGAACAACCAGCAATGTAATTGTGCACAATTGTGTAAAAGTACTGATAAGTGTAATTGTGTAAAAGTACTGATAAGTGATTTATATATATATATAAATTTGATTATATTTTAAATATATGATTTTATATATAAAATCATATATATACATATATATATATATATATATATATATATATATATAAGTACTCTGGAGTGTAACCTGAGTTAATACAAGCAGAGGAATTTGAGAGCATTGGGGACTGAATAACAATTAGGAATTTTCTCCTTTCATCCTAAATCAGTGAAACATAAGAATACTAAATGGGCATAAAATAAGCAGGCAAATGAGTCACTGGGTCTGATACATTTATGAAGGAGAGGCACGCCATGATGATTACTATAGCTCGGTGTTACTCTGATGTTTGTGTTGGCCAGTAACTATAAAACTATGAGTTTGAGTGCATCATGAATATTAAACATTTCCTTTGAATAGAAAGCATTCATCATAGGTCAGAATGCCAAAGCACCCTATAGATGCAAAAATGTATGGTAACAATTCCATCAAGACTGTCAAGTGACACAATAAACATTAAGATAAAAAACACAAAAACGATAAACATGAAGAGTCCAAAGAGTTGACTATATCTCAGTAATTACTATTTTAAGATTATGAGAAACCAGACAGTGGTGGTTGCTACTTGGAATGGATAGCATACAAGTTGTGCCATGCTTTCCTAATACCTAATCTCATTCATTAAATCTTCTCCCATTTTAAAACGTTCATCCCAAAAATACATATTCATGTTTTGATTTGCATAACGGACACAGATGCAGATTGGAACAACGCCAGGAAAGATTGATAGCATAACAGCTCAATAACATTCCTTGTGAATGTCAACAAACACATGATTCATAACCAATCCATTAATGATATCTGTTTTAAAGATCTCAAGTACAAAACAATTACATTGCAGTTACTAGTTGGTTTTATAATAACCATCCTTTCGCTATACATTCCTTATGTGTAATAGTAGTACAGTAAATTACACATTTTGCTTGCATTCTACAGTAACAGCGTCACACCTTAGGCTCAACCCTTGCTCAATCGTTGAACAAAGTTCAGGTTTAATGTATGAAAGGCTGTTGTGGGAAACGTATACCCCAACTTCCTTTATGTCTCTGAGTGACAGGGGCCGCCTCTTTTGTGGAATGTGAGTCTAGCCGCCACTCACCCGCTGATAACATCAAATAACTCAGTCTTTTGTTATCTTCCCTTTAATACTTCATTCTTGTCCAAAGCCATTCAATGCCATCCCGTAATCCTCACTTCTATTTTTCTTCTTCTTCCTAGCCTATGTCCAATTCCATTTGCTTTTTACCTCAGCCTCAAACGGGAGGTCAGAAAATCTTCAGCACCAGAGGGATCAAAGTCTCCATTTTCAGTGTACTGGTTTCAGATAAGCTTCTCGTCTTGTGAGGAGTGACAGCGCTCTTGTCGCTATTATTCCCTCATCACTGGCCGAAAGCTGGTCAGCAGGTAATATATTTTGCTCATGTTCTTTGTGATCTTAATTGTACAGATGCCCAATGTTGCGGATAATTCTTTTCCACTTCTCAGGTTCGAGGGATGAGTCCACTTGATTCTAATTTCTCAAATATAAGTACTCCAGGAAACCAAAACTTTAATTCTAATAGTTTATTACAAGCTTGTAGGTGATACACATAGTACACTCGTGCATGTTCCTAGGTATGACAAAAACACACACTTTGAGGGGGCCCTTATATTTTCTTCTAACATCTGGTTCTCATCTTAATGTTCCAAGTCCTAGGAACATAGGAGACAAGCTAAAGAATGACCACATATGGGCCTGGGACCAAAGGAAGAACATGGTTTTGCTGGCAAGAGTTCTGAGGGAGAGGGGAACAAGTTATAGCTAGAGTCCCCACATTTTTAACTACATGTTTCCCCAACTCCTGGACAGAGCAAAGTATCCAGCCTGTATAACATGTACACATATCTACATGTTTAAAACCTAATTTATGCAAATATAATATATTTATGCATCATTAATATGGAATTTATATATACATAATTAATTAATCTTCCACACTAACATGCTCCTTGTGTTTTTGTGTGAAAAGGTTATATTCAGTGCCATTAATATCTTTACAGTGGAACATGAAATACATTTGTCAAAGACATACAGGTCATGTATGGGTTTTGTGTAAATAATATTGTGCTGAATCACAATAGATCAGCCTATTTCAGCTTTTCAAAGATTTTTTTGATATGGTTTATTTGTAGATGTAAATATTGTTTATTGCCGGACCGCGTAAGCGGAGCTGGCTAAGAAGAGTGAATGTCTCTTACTGAGTGACTGATTGACTGATTGACTTTCTACCGTTTGTTAAATAGCGTAGTGGTTAGAGAAGCGGCCTTGTAAACTATAGGTCCCGGGTTCGTATCTCCTCGCAGGCGAAGCGATTTACGCATTATGAATTATTCCGTATAGGCGAAAACTTCGCTGGCTAAAACCGTTAGTATCTACATTATAGTAAGCCTTAACTGAAACTGTATACGGTTATATTACGACTGTTTCTGGCATGGAAAAGTTCATCTTCAGTTTCGCTAGCAATTGCTCAATTCTTATGATTACTCCTAGGAAGTTAGTAGATACTAGTAAGCCTATTACAGGCTAATAAGCTGTTAAAATAGCCAGTGGCAAAAGCCATACAGTTCATAGACGCTATGGTGGAGGTAAACTTAATAAGATTTAACACAATCCTCAATGGAGTCTGGCAACTGCTGAAATAAGTAATGCCGTGGCGTAGTGGTTAAAGACAGTGTCTCTCATGTGGAAGACCTAAGTTCGAATCTGTTGAGAGCAACGACATTTATTAATTATTTCTGGTAGATTCCACGATTCTCTCGTCTTTTCACTTGATGAAAAAGTTAATTATCGTCGCCTTTATTGATAGTTACTGTAGAAATGTCATTCACAAATGAAAGAAAAATGTTGTTTTGCCATAAAAGAAAAAAATATGTTCTTATGCTCTGAAATGAAATAGCTTTGGCAGACTCGCTAGCAATTGCTCAATTCTTATGACTATTCCAGTAAGTTTGTAGATACCGGTAAAGCTTATAACTGGCTAATACGCTGTTAAAACGGCCAGTGGCAAAAGGCATACATAGACGCCATTTGTGGTGGAGGTAAACTTAGTAAGAAACGTTAGTCAGTTTAACTGTATCAATGTCATTCATGAATGGCCAATTAACTATTAAAACGGCCAGTGGCAAAAGAGGATTTGTTCAGGATATACAGATGCCGGGTGTCAGTATAGACAAGAGGCTATACTGACAGGTGGCAAATGTACAGCTCCGTGGTGTAGTGGTTAACAACACAGCCTTTCACGTGGGCGACCTGGATTCAAATCTCAAGACTTTCTATTGCGGGCCGGGTGAACTAGGCTTGCCTGGTTTCTTGTTTACATCTACGTCCATATACGTTTCCAAAATTTTCCCCTAATGCATGCTGAATATACATTTCAAAGTGTCTGAACTTTTTTTGTTTACTTCTTGAACAAAACATAATCAATATCATACCAATATCACGTCACAGAGGACAAAAAGAATAAACGAGCGACATATCACACTCGATGTTTAAATTGACATACAGTTGGATATTGCTCTTCTTTGATAGCATTGAGGAATAGGCAGAAGAAGTATTTTTTTGTTGGATTGTGTCTCTGCTCTTCCCAAGAAACCAAATGGAGCTGAAAGGATCTCACCTTGATTCCTTTCTCCCTTTCCGCTTCACACAAATCGTGGCACATACCTGGCTCACATATGGAAGAGTACTCACAAAGCTACTGAGTCACTGAATCTATTAAATACTTCAGAATCATGTGATTTAGTTATCCTTCTCCAGACTTGATACTCATAGCTAAAGATTATGGAGCGACATCTTTAGATTTGGCTGAAAAAAGCATGTCTCCAAAAGGAATGAACTGCTTCACATCTACGTAATTAAAATGACATGAGAACTAAAGAAAACCAGAAAAGGAACCAGGCAAGCCTAGTTCAGCCAGCCCGGAATTAAAAGTGATAACTGGTGTTGCCCTCACTGGACTCATAACTGGGTCTCCCACGTAAGAGTCTGTGTTCTTAACCACTACGTCATGGTGCTATACATTTGCCCAGTATCGGTATAGCATCTCAACATTAGATAACTTTGTCACGCATTAATCACACCAAGTTTGAATATTTCGCTAGACACCATTAAGCATTGTGTTAAACGTTTTTTATTTTTACCTCCACCACAAATAGCATCTATAAAATGTATAGCTTTTGCCACTGGCCGTTTTAACAGCTTATTAGCCAGTAATAGGCTTACTAGTATCTACTAACTTACTACTTGGAATATTGTTAGCGAGACTGAATATGACCTATACACTGCCAAAGCTATTTCATTTCATGGCACAAAAACGTTTGTTTTTCTTTTTCATTTGTGAATGACATTGATAAAATAAATATCAATATAGGTGACGATAACTGACTTTTTCGTGAAGTGAAAAGACGAGAATCGTGGAAACCCCTAAAACTGCCCAAGGGGTTTTGATCTAGCCTATATTACCCCAAAAAGCATGCACGGATGCGTACTTCGAAAATCCACTAGAAATAGTTGCAATATAACCGTAAACAGTTTAAGTTTAGACTTACTATAAAGTAGCTACTGAAGCTTGTAGTCAGCGCACTGTTTGTCAATCCTGACCCAAAAAGCATGCCCGGATGCGTACTTCGAAAATCCATCAGAAATTGTCGCAATATAACCATAAACAGTTTTATTTTAGGCTTACTATAACGTAGCTACTGAACGTAGCAGTGAAGTTTTTTTCTATCCGAAACAAATCCTAATGCATAATTTGTTCGCGGGACCTATTGTTTCCAGGTCCGCGTCTCTAACCACTACGATATTTAACAAGGGATAGTCAGTCAGTCATTCACTCACTCACTCAGTCAGTAAGAGTCATTCGCTCTTCTTGGCTGGCTCCGCTTATACGGTCCAGCAAAAAAGGTCTAACAGGAGAACAACTGTGCTCCCAAAAGAATACTCCCTACTGAAAACTGAACCGTACATCCAGACCCACTGATAACAATAAGTTAGTGTAAACACAAACCATAGTTCTTAACATTATGAATACATGCTGATGTAACTGAAATGGAAGCAAGAAGCCAAAATGATGCATTTTATTCAAGAGAGCACACGGAGAAATAACTAGCATATAGACAACTTCAATTTCCCCAATACAGGATCTTTTGTGACTATTGGAATGGAATACCTATATGGGGCTGCAAGCAGAGGATTTGATGAGGCCAACTGTATGTTGTGCTTTTGGAGAGTGCACCAGTTTTGTTAATGGGGGCTGAACACACAAAGTCATTAAGTGGGTTACGGCATTGGGAAGTTGTTTTTTAGTCACTTAAGTACACTGTGGCACTGTTTTCACTTTGTATATAAGTTGAAATGGCAATGACATTCAAATCAAAATAATATAGTAACTATAATTTACTTACTTACCATTCACAGTTATTTAGACATGTACATACTATACTGTAGATTGATATTTACAATGTTTACCATCATACTGTATGTTGATAGGGTGTGCATCACAAGTTGACTAATAAGATCTGCTAGCTGACTAAAATTGTTTGACACGACTCGACTCACTGAAGATTATAACAATGTAAACCTAAATAAGTTAGCAGCACTTACATTTTTTTAAGGGTTAAGTTTTTAAGTTTTATAAAAAATTTTATTAAATATTTGAATGCAGGCAATTACTTGAAATTGTTTCATAGTCATTACTCAAAAAGAATAGGTCCAATGGGGTTTGAGTTGTTTTAGTTTAAAAGAATTATGTAATATACTAATCCACACCTCCAGTATAATTTCCCAGTATGCATTGAAATTTTAAGTTATCTCTAGTGACCACCCATTACTGTAATTATTAATGACAGAGACGTGGTTATTGAACTCATTCATTTATATCCTTTGTCCATCATCTGAGATCCCAGACAAATGTTATACATGTTACTCTCTTAATACCTAACATATCCCGTAAGGCCTTATTTTAAAGTATTGCTTGGCATAGTACAGTGGCCAGAAAGTCAAGGTTGTAAAATTCTTATCACTTTCCTAAAATTCCCTGGAAATTTCCAAAAGAAACACAGCATCTACTGAGATTTCTGAAAAATCTGGAACTATATTGGTCAGCCTACCTGCAAAGCACTAGTCTACAAAGGAATGTGTAATTCCTTTTGGAATTCAGCTTTAGTTCTGACAGCAAGATGGACTATTTATTTATTTGGAACAATAATTTCAGTAGCGGTGCAAAACAAAAAGTAATACATGAACGGATAACTGGATTTTTTTTTTTATCTTTGTGTAGTCAGTTCACATGCAAAAAGGGACAATAATATCAACCTGCTGGGAACTTTTCAATCTTAAAGTTAAAAGCCAGTATCACATAAATATTTTTAAGTCATTAACAACATTTCAATATCTTTGAGTAAAACTCTCTAGAAATATGATTAAACAATGCCTTAGGGTTTACAGAGTAGGAAAGTCTCATTTTAAACTTAAAATATTTCAGTATAAGCTGGTTATATAAAAATGTATGTCATCACAAAAACTTACTAAAAATGTTTGTGTAAAAATGGATTAGGTTGTATTTGGTTGTTGTTATTGCTTTATGGTAAAATGTTTTACTTAACATTTGTTACAGATAGATTTGCTACAAGTTTCAGCCTTATTAAAAATGATACCTATATTGTCTAGAGTCCAGGTGGTGAAATGTGGTATGTTTGGCACAGACAGAGATTTATGGCACAGATAGAGCTACAGTAAGAGCAAGTCTATTTAAACTGCACTACCACCCAAGTGGTGTTTGCATATACTCCTGGTTTATAGGATGTATCAGACCTGCAAGTCACATCATGCTGACTTGCAAAGCAATGTCTAATTCTTAATGGAATTGAGCTGGAGTTAGTTAAGTGGAATATTGTATCACCCGCAACATTATTTAAACTGAAAGAAAAACTTCTGAGTAACATGCTCAGTCCAACTACTAAATAATTAGATTGATTTACTCTTTTACCTTCTTTTTCCCCTTCCCACTTTTTGTCCTATCCCGTTGTATCTACGGCACTGTCTCATTACAGCAACTCTCAACAGATTCTGGGAGTTGAAGATTGCGGCAAGCTGTCCTCATTGGCATCCAAACAAGGCAATTCAACTTTTTTCCATGTTGCTCTTCCAACCAGGTAGTGATGTGGCTCAGTGCGTATGAGGGCAACCTCACTCACCTAACGACCTCAGTTAGTTTTGCAGACACCCAAGCTTCCTGGAGGAGTCGCTAGAGCATGAATATACCAGTAAATCCCTGCTGACAAAGCCTTTCGGCTTCCAGGGCAATGCTGCCCAATTTGCATAGCCCATGGGACTATTCAGCCAGTCATCATGTAACTCAACAGTTAAGACTGTAGTGTTTGAGTGGGGTCCAGAAAAGAGCACCTTAGACCATTGCTCCTCCTTAATTCACAATAATCATTGATATAATTACTCAAGATATTTATAGCAAAATATTTTTATATTGTATTTGAGCCTGTGCTGTGCCGATTCAGTAATGGGCTTTACACACACCCAGCAGAGATGCACTGTTTTTAGGTGGAGTGCTTCACACACAGTATAACAGCTGACAATGACTATATCAAGGAAATAAAAAAAACATTGTGTGGGGGTGTGGGAAAAGTGAATAGGTGTTCACACCAAAATCATTAAAAAAATGAGTCTATCAGAAACTGTTAATACAAAACGAGATTTAAACATGATTATTTATATTTTAATCGTGACTCTGTAAACTGATAGTTCGCTAGAGTGGGAACATATCACCACATAGGTTACATTATTATACTATGATTGGTCAACATCAGTGTCACGTATGGCTTCAGAAATAAAACAGGTTTCTATTCTCTACACCTTGGTTAAGCCTGGCTGGGCAGCCTTCCCTGGCGAGAGCCCTACTGACCTTGTCTCTTGGGTAGAATGTCACCCCTGCCAAGGCTTAGTTGAAAAGAAAATTGACCACCCCTCCCACTGCACACTATGAGGGCCTTAAGTCATAGAAATACGAACCAGACTGAACCCAACTATATGTGTTAGCGCTCATGATGTCTGTGAATATTAGGGTTTACTAACATAGTCCTTAAAGCCCTCTCTAAATTTTTTAATCTAGTGTGGGGCAATAGTATTAAGATAACATGCAAGTCTGCTAGAGGCTAAGTAGAACTAAGAGATATTGTAACTGCATTAGAGGAGGGGGTGACAGGATCCTTATCTCACTAGAATAGCTGGGAGCAAGAACAGACCACTTTGGAATTCGGTAATAAACGGGCAGAATGCCAAATAAGGGAAAAGACGCTAAAGCTAGAAGT